>PVIH01009222.1:22579-84306 GCA_004025045.1 Sigmodon hispidus | reverse complement strand
TATGTGTCTGTTCTAATGGTTTTTTAACAAAACACTGGCACAAAGTGAGGGCTATTTAGCATTCATTGAGGAAGGACCCTCCATTGATATTTCTTTACAAGATGAGAATTATTTTAAGTGGACATTGTAATGGAAAATTTTTCTTTGTCTTATTCTTATATAGATATTGTAAAGAAAGAGTCTTTTAAATAAAAAACTGTAATAGGCCAAAAAAAAAAAAAAGAATTACTTATTCTCAGCCTTTATAGAATATTCCATTTCCTAAAAACAGCTCTGTTCTTTTTTTGATCTCAGATTTTATATGATTGATTAATAGCCAATCAAATTACAATAACAATCTAAATAGAAATAAATAGGTAGGAAAGTCTCTTTAATGTACTAAGTTAGCCATGAAAACACAGTGGAAAAGCAGTAGCCTTCCAGCTGTGAAATTCTGCCTGTAGGCTCTGGGCATTTTAAGTGTGTTCTCTGAAGAGCAGTGGAAGAGTTGATGCTCTGTGAATAAATTTCAGCAAAGGTTTCTTCACAAAGTATATATAGAATTGTTTGGGAAATATGCCAAGAATTTGGTTGGTCAGAGAAATAGTTTTCCACCATAGAATAAAAACTAACCAAAAATCAGAGAGAGAATATCCAAATCAACAAAATCAGAAATGAAGAGGGGGATATAAAAGCAGACCCTCAGGAAATCCAGAGAATTATCAGGCCATACTTTGAAAATCTATACTCCACAAAAATGGAAAACCTAGAAGAAATAGAGAGCTTAAGAGACAGGTACAATTTACCAAAATTAAATCAAGATCAAGTTAAATACATAAGCAGACCTATAACACTAAAGGAAATTGAAGCTGTCATTAAAAGCCTCCCAAGTAAAAAAAGCCAGATGGTTTCAGTGCAGAGTTCTACTGGACATTCAAAGAAGAGCTAATACCAATACTCCTCAAACATTTTCACAGCGCAGAAACTGAAGGAATATTGCCAAACTCATTTTATGAGGCCACAATTACCCTAATACCCAAGCTACTCAAAGATGCAACAGAGAAGAAGAATTACAACCAATTTCCCTCATGAATATTGATGCTAAAATTCTCAACAAAATTCTGACAAACTGTATACAACAATGTATAAAAAGTATCATCAACCATGATCAAGTAGGATTTATCCCAGAAATGCAGGGATGGTTCAACATACAAAAAACCATAAATGTCATCCGTCATATAAACAAACTGAAGGAAAAAAACCACATGGTCATATCCTTAGATGCTGAAAAAGCCTTTGACAAAATCCAACACTCTTCTATGATAAAAGTCCTGGAGAGATCAGGAATAGAGGGAAAATCTCTAAATATAATAAAGGTGATTTACAAGAAGCCAACAGCCAACATCAAACTTAATGAGAAAAACTCAAAGCAATCCCACTAAAATCTGGAACTAGACAAGGATGTCCTCTCTCCCCTTATCTATTCAATATAGTTCTTGAAGTTTTAGCTAAAGCAATAAGAGAACAAAAAGAGATAAAGGGGATAAAAATTGGAAAAGAACTGAAACTATCTCCATTTGCAGATGATATGAATATATATATAAATGATCCACAAAATTGTATCAGGGAACTTCTACAGCTGACAAACACCTTCAGCAATGTAGCAGGATACAAGATTAACTCAAAGAAATCAGTAGCCCTCCTCTACACTGAAGATAAAAAGGCCTGAAAAAGAAATAAGGGAAACATCACCCTTTATGATAGCTGAAAATAGTATTAAATACCTTGGAGTAACTATAACCAAAGAAGTGACAGATCTATTTGGCAAAAACTTTAAAACACTGAAGAAAGAAATTGAAGAGGATATCAGAAAAAAGAAAGATCTCCCATGTTCCTGAATAGGTAGGATCAACACAGTAAAAATGACCATTCTACCAAAAGCAATTTACAGATTCAACACAATTCCCATCAAAATCCCAACACAATTTTTACAAACCTTGAAAGAACAATACTCAATTTCATTTGCAATAACAGGTAAGCCAGGATTACCACTACAGTTTTACTCAACTAAAGAACCTCAGGACGCATCACCATTCCCGACTTCAAGTTATACTATAGAGCTACAGTAATCAAAACAACCTGGTACTGGCTTAAAAACAGACTTGTGGATCAATGGAATAGAATTGAGGATCCAAACATTAACCCAAAAACCTTTGAACACCTGATCTTTGACAAAGAGGCCCAAGACATTCAATGGAAAAAAAAGATAGTATATTTAACAAATGGTGTTGGCATAGCTGGATGGTAGTGTATAAAAAAATACAAATAGATCCAAGCCTACCACTCTGCTCAAAATTCAAATTCAAGTAGATTCAAGACCTCTACATAAACCCAGCCACACTGAACCTGATAGAAAAGAAAATGGGAAATACCCTCCAATGCATTGGCACAGGCGACCACTTCCTAAATATAACACCAGTAGCACAGGCACTAAGAACAACAATCAATAAGTGGGACCTCCTGAAATGGAGAAGCTTCTGTAAAGCAAAGGATACAGTCCATAAAACAAAACGACAGCCTACAGAATGGGAAAAGATTTTCACCAACCCTACAAGTGACAGAGGACTGATCTCTAAAATATATAGAGAACTCAAGAAACTAGAGCCCAAAACCTTGAATAACCCAATCAAAAAATGTGTTTCAGAACTAAAAATGGAATTCTCAGCCGAATTACAAATGGGTGAAAGGCATTTGAAAAAGTTCTGGGCGTCTTTAGCCATCAGAGAAATGCAAATCAAAACAACTTTGAGATACCACCTTTACCTGTCCGAATGGCTAGGATAAAAGACATAGATGACAGCTTATGCTGGAGCTAGGGGACACTCCTTCTAACAGCTGAGATATAGAGACATACTCAAGCCATTAAGTAACCCTATATGTATCTTCTTTTCAAAGTTGCACCATGACTTGGTGCTGTAAGGACAAGTTTTAGTATTCTATGATTTTTTTTCCAAGTTACAATTTTCTCATCATTTTATGGAGTAGTATTATCTACTTAACACAGCTCCTGTTAATTTTCAAAGATTTGTTAAATATTCACTGTGTTAGGCACTGAGGATTAGAGCAATGTTAACATTAGTAATTTTCAAAGTGTGATAATTGGCCCAGTAGCATCAACAATACTTGAAACTTGTCACAAATAGATATCCCTAAGAATGATCCCAGTCTGCCTCAAAGAAAAGCAGTTTCCAACTTGTTCTGATAAGTTCTTCAGACGGTTTGGATAAAAACTAAAGTCTGAGATCCATTGGCTTAGCATGGAAGTCCTTTCCCTGCTGGAAGTAATATTTTAATAGACTGATGTGAGCATTTTGCAGTTAATATACATATAAACACTTACAAGTCTCCCAGATATAAATAGCAGCACCACGTGTTTATTGTTACCAATATTATTGCAAGTAATATTCTGATTGTATATGAATGGCTTGTTTTTATTTTTTATACTTTCACTATGGATGTAGAACAATACTATCAAAAGAAGATAATGCAGAATAAACAAAGGAGAGCAGTGTTATACATTTCAGAAAAACGAAAGGATCAATTAAGAATTAAAATTCAGAAGGGAACAGGCACACTGCATGGTTTGTCCTTAAGAGCAGTATTGTACAGAAATAAGAGCAACTGATACTCAACCCAACCATTGCTACATGGAATGTAAACTCTCATTTCTGCTAGAGTTTACAGACCCTTAAGGGAAGCTGGAGATCTATGCTTTTAAATATTTTAACCTGATTCAAATGATAGTTCTAATCAGACACTTATGTGGACTATAACTTTTTTATTTTACTCATTCCTCTTCATTTTATAAGCCTACAAACAAAGACCTTGAGAAATTAATGATGATCATAGTGTGCAACATGCATAAGGGGCATGTGTGTAGGTCCTCTTTTCGATAGAGGCTTTAGTTAGCCTTTTTGCCTACCCAAAGATTTAAGCTGCTGTATAACTTAATGCACAGGAGAAACAGAAATCATACTGAATGAAAGAAATTCTTATCAAACTAAGATTTTATAAATGTACATTGTACAAAACCCCAATATTAGTGTTACATGAAAAAAGCTGTCATAATTGTGATTTGTAAGTACAATTTGCATCCAGTTGAATAAAGATCATGTCATTGTAATGAAGAGTTGAAAACCTAACAGACCATACAAGGCCAGCTTCCATTTACAGCACTTCATTCTGCATCCAATATGGCATTTCTAGGCCCCAAATGAAGTTAAAGTTAGCCATACTATACACCATCATTCAAACTTGTTTAGATTTTTTCTTTTGATTCATGCTTTTGCTGCATTTTGCACATCCTCCTGGCCATTCTTAGCAGCTGTAACAACACTTGTGGTTATTACCAGTAATTTGCAACTTATCAAACATGATTGAACCTTGTTCTTTTGTGTAAACGAAATAGAACTCTTTGATTGGCTTTCTTTATACTTTGGACATAGTGTAAAGGAAATGGAAACTATATTTGCATGCCAGACAATGAAACATAACACACAGTGTATACATGCTTTTGACATTGTAATTGCTAGCTGTTGTTTAGATTCCATGTATGGTCACTGGGTTTGGCTGTGTTGAAATCAGCTGTATCAACATTTAATCAAAGTCTTATAGATTTTGGTTGTATATTTTTCTAACGTCAAAATAGAAATGCAGAGACTAAAAAATAGGTTTGGAGGAAATAAGATGTGTGCAACACATTGCAGAACTAATGAATGTTCCCAGAACAGTAAATGAAGGCGCTTTAATTTTGTCCATCGTGAAATCAAACATCACATGGAGCTCATTTAAGACAAGCATTCATTTGCTAGTGTTTCAGCAGCTTCTAATTAATTTTGCTTCAGTTTACATCTCAAGTAACCTTTCTTACATGTAGTTTGTGAAGGTATTTTCTGGTTTACAATAAAATATTAAAAACTAAGCAATAGTAAGATGGTTCTCATAAAAGAGTAATAAGTAAACCTTGGAAGTTAATATGTAGATTATACAACTACACACATGTTATTTAATGCCATGTAGTATAGACAGAATTGGAAATCAGAATGCACATTATTGACTTCTTCCTGACGGATGAGATACACTTCTGTAAATTTCCACATGGACTTATAAGTTTTATGAGCAAGATTTCTTTCCTGGTGGTGACAGTTGGAGGAAGAGCAAGACAATACTTTATGTTAACAAATCCAGATTCTTGAATTTTGAGAAAACTATGATAGTAATGATTTTATCTATATGCTTTCATTCAGACTTTTATTGTTTCTAGAATATACTGAAATTCCTATAAAATGTAATGTCAAGAAATTATTTGATTACAAAATTATGAATGTATTGGTTGTCTGATATACTACATATTACTCACCATTAACTTTCACAAATATAGACTAGTAGGATTCTTACAATGAGATACAATACAATTATTATTATATAATATTTATTATATGCAATTCATATTTAACATGTTTATTTGTCTACTAAATAGCAACCATAATAGGTAAAGCATCAGGATATTTCCTGTAGAAGATGGCAAGATTAGTGGACCGACCTAAAATAAATTTTCACTGCATTTATAACACAAAAAATGTAGAATTTGTGTCACACAGAAAGCAAGTCATGCAAAAATATCATGTTATCATGTTGAAGTTCAGGAATGTAATGATAGAAGTTTAAAATTACAGATAGCAAGCACCAGGAAGACTCTCTTTCCATTTAAGCAACACCAACAACAAAGTACTCTATTTGCTAGTATCTGTAAGGAAGATTTTAAAATATAAAGCAGAATTATATCTGTCAGAAGCTATTGTCACCACTGCATAACAGTGAGATCTAAAAAGTAGCTTCCACCTTAAGTGTTCTCTTTCTTCAAAGTTGAATCATAGCTCACAACAATAGCTATTCTGAGCTAGGAAGAAAACTCAGAGATGAGTCAAATGCTAAGGTAAAGAAATTAGAAAATGTCTGCCTACAAAATAAAAGGATAATATGACATAGAAAATGTGTATCTTCTTTAACTGACAGGTATATGTTGTATTTTGTGTGAATGAATGAATCAGTGATGTTTCCGTCAGTTATCACCTGTGTTGTATCACATGACTTTGTGGCAGCCTTACTTCTGCACACAGTGTACCAACTCTACACTGCACATAATATCACATCACACAGTGCCATCAAATCTGCCTAAATCTCATAGGCTCAGATTCAATGTTATTGTGCAATATAAATTAGTGTTTTAAATACATTGCAACTTCTTACTCTTACAGAAACATCAAGATTTAATCACAGAAAAGAAGGACTTTTATATTTTGCTAACATTATTCTTCAGCATCTAAGTTACAAGTTAGTATATTTTTATTAAATTGTGCTCAAATGTTTAATTTTAAAAATTGATATTTGAATAGCTGGCTTTAGTTTCATGAAAATGATTAAATAAATTTTGGATTTGGATTAGGACAAGATTTTCAAGAATTTTTGAACTGGAGCTAAATATATTTCTCTTGCTTTGTATTGCACATTTTTGTAAAACAGTATTCCTAGCTTTGATTATTACTAAATAAAAGTGCCAATCAATTCCAAAAATCACTGACCCACTTTATATCTAAAAATATCAAGCATTCAGTCAAAATTTAATTTTTATGCAAAGCATATTAGTACATTTGTCTTATTAGAGTGTCCAAAATTGCTTTTGTATTTAATACACAGAAAAAGTATTTGTCTATCAGGAATTTCATTACATAAATATCTTCATGATTTACTATTACAATTGATTTTTTTATTATTCAAGGTGTTTATAATTTATTCATACAAATTATTTATATTTATGAGGCTATGTGAATCTTTAATACCTGAATACATTTTGTGATATTGAATTAAGACTAATCCAATCTACCTTTTCTTTTTTTTTTTTTTAGAGGAAGTGTCAAAAATCATTATTTTTATTGCAAAAATCACACAGGATTTACCGTCCTAACCATTTTTACATGAACGGTAAAGTAATGTTGTACAATTAGTCCTCAAAACTCTTTTTTTTTCCTTGCAAGACTCATCCATTTTGCTCTCTCCCCACACATCGCAGCCTCCATATAAGTTTTTGTATCTATATACTTGACCACACTGGAGCATCTTTTACAAATGGCATCATATAGTCTTTGAATTTTTGGCTGGCTTCTTTTTTTTTTTTTTTTTTTTTTTCAGACCTCTCAGTCTCGTGCTCATTCTTATGATCTCCCAATTTACAAAACAGCTCATTCATGCTGCTAATTTGCTTACTGGAGCAAAATAAAACTCCCTGTGGCCAGACCCTTAAAGAAAATTCCTTACCTGGCCCCACCAGAAGCCATCAATACAAAAGTGAGGCACTGTGTCATTTAGCTATGTTCTA
Source organism: Sigmodon hispidus (assembly GCA_004025045.1). Classification (NCBI taxonomy): domain Eukaryota; kingdom Metazoa; phylum Chordata; class Mammalia; order Rodentia; family Cricetidae; genus Sigmodon; species Sigmodon hispidus. The sequence continues at coordinate 76,892 of PVIH01009222.1, read as the reverse complement.
GCCTTGAATTCTTGTATACAATGACATCTCTCTCTTATATACATATTTTAAAGTCCACTAATGAGTGAGTACATACCTTGCTTATCTTTGTGGTATTGTGATACTTCATTCAGGAGGATATTCTCCATATCCATCCATTTGCCTGAAAATTTTAGAATACCATTTTTTCTTACTACTGAGTAGTACTCCATAGTGTAGATGTACCATAGTTTGTTAATCCATTCTTCAGTTGAGGGGCATCTAGGTTGTTTCCAGGCTCTTGCTATTACAAATAATGCTGCTATGAACATAGTTGAGCTAATGCCTTTGGAGTGCAAATGTGTGTCTTTGGGTATAATCCCAGAAGTGGTATTGCTGGATCCTTGGGGAGATTGATTCCCAGTTTTCTAAGAAACCACCATACTGCATTCCAGAGTGACTGAGCAAGCTTACACTCCCACCAACAATGGAGGAGTGTTCCCCTTGCTCTGCAACCTCTCCAGCATAGGCTGTTATCTGTGTCTTTTATCTTAGCCAATCTGACAGGTGTAAGGTGGTATCTTGAAGTTGCTTTGATTTGCATTTTTCTAATGGCTAAAGATGTTGAGCACTTTTTAAGTGTCTTTCAGCCATTTGTAATTCTTTTGCTGAGAATTCCCTTTGTAGTTCTGAACCACATTTTTTGATTGGTTTTTTTTCAAGGTTTTGAGTTCTAGTTTCTTGAGTTCTCTATATATTTTAGAGATCAGTCCTCAGTCACTTGTAGGGTTGGTGAAAATCTTTTCCCATTCTTTAGGCTGTCGTTTTGTCCTATTGACTACGTCCTTGGCTTTACAGAAGCTTCTCAGTTTCAGGAGGTCCCAATTATTGATTTTGTTCTCAGTGTCTGTGCTACTAGTGTTATATTTAGGAAGTGGTCACCTGTGCCAATTCTTTGGAGGGTATTTCCCACTTTCTTTTCTATCAAGTTCAGTGTAGCTGGGTTTATATTGTGGTCTTTGATCCACTTGATTTAAGTTTTGTTCAAGGTGATAGATTTGGATCTATTTTTATTTTTCTACACACTACTATCCATTTATGCCAACCACATTTGTCGAAGATACTATCTTTTTTCCATTGAATATATTTGGCCTCTTTGTCAAAAATCAAGTGTTCATAGGTTTTTGGGTTAATGCCTGGGTCTTCCATTTGATACCATTGATCCACAAGTTTGTTTTTATGCTAGTGCTAAGCTGTTTTATTACTGTGGCTATGTAGTATAATTGGAAGTCAGGGATGGTGTTGTCTCCTAAGGTTCTTTTGTTGAGTAAAATTGTTTTGGCAATCCTGCTTCCCTGTTATTTGAAAAAAAATTTCAATGCCTGCAAAATTGTGTTGGGATTTTGATGGGAATTGCATTTATTTTGTAGATTGCTTTTGGTAAGATTGCCATTTTCACTATGTTGATCCTATCTGTTCAGGAACATAGGTGATCTTTCCATTTTCTTATATCCTCTTCAGTTTCCTCAGAGATTTAAAATTTTTGTCAAACATATGTGATACTTCTTTGGTTATAGTTACACCAAGGTACTTAATGCTATTTGCAGCTATTATAAAAGGTGATCTTTCCCTTATTTATTAGTCCTATTATTTTTAGTGTATAAGAGGGCTACTGATTTCTTTGAGTTAATCTTGTATCCTGCTTCATTGCTGAAGGTGTTTATCATCTGTAGAAGTTCTCTGGTAGAATTTTGTGTGTCACTTATGTATACAATTATGTATTTGCTAATAGAGATATTTTGACCTCTTCCTTTCTAATTTGTATTCTCTTAATCTTCTTTCTTTCTCTTAATGCTTTAGCTAAAACTTAGAGAATTATGTTGAATAGATAAAGGGAGATGGGATAGAACTGTCTAGTTCCAAACTTTATGGGATTGCTTTGAGTTTTTCTCCATTTAATTTGATGTTGGCTGTCGGCTTTTTGTAAATCACCTTTATTATATTTAGGTATTTTCCCTGTGTTCCTGATCCCTCCAGAGCTTTTATCATAATGGAGTGTTGGATTTTTGTCAAAGGCTTTTTCATCATCTAAGGAAATGATCATGTGGTTTTTTTCCTTCAATTTTTTTTATGATTAATGACATTTACAGTTTTCTGTAAATGTTGAACCATCCTTGTACTTCTAGGATAAAGCCTACTTGTTCGTGGTGGATGGTTTTGTTTTTTTTTTAATATATTGTTGTATACGGTTTGCCAGAATTTTGTTGAGAATTTTAGTATCAATGTTCATGAGAGAAATTGGTCTGTAATTCTCTTTCTTTCTTGTGTCTTTTAGTGGCTTGAGTATCAGGCAATATTGTGGCCTCATAAAAAGAGTTTGGCAATGTTCCTTCAGTTTTCACTGTATGGAACAGTTTGTGGAGTATTGGTATTAGCGCTTCTTTGAATGTCTGGTAGAACTCTGCACTTAAACCATCTAGGCTTGCAATTTTTTCATTTGGGAGACTTTTAATGAAAGATTCAATTTTCTTTGGTGTTATAGGACTGTTTATGTGTTTAATCTGGTCTTGATTCAATTTTGGTAAATGGTACCTATCCAGAAAGCTGTTCATTTCTTCTAGGGTCTCTCTCCATTTTTGTTGGAGTATAGATTTTCAAAGTATGATCTGATAATTCTCTGGATTTCCTGGGGGTCTGTTCTTATGTCCCTTTTTCATTTCTGATTTTGCTGACTTGGATACTCTCTGCTTTTTGGTTATTTTGGATAAGGGTTTATCTACTCCTTCTAGGTGAGTTTGCTTCTAATTGTTCTAGGGCGCTCAGCTGTGCTGATAGTTCTCTTGTGCGGAATTTCTCTAGTCTTTGCATGCAGGCATCTAGTGCTATTAATTTTCACCTTAAGACTGCTTTCATTGTTTCCCATAAATTAGGGTATGTCATGGATTAATTTTCATTAAATTTTAGGAAGTCTTTGATTTCTTTCTTAATTTCTTCCTTGACCCAAAGGTGGTTCATTTGAGTGATGTTTAGTTTCCATGAGTTGGCAGGCTTTCTGTGATTCTTGATGTTGTTGAACTCTAACTTTAGACTCTGGTGATCTGAAATGGTACAAGGTGTTATACATATTTTTTGGTACCTGTTGATATTTGCTTTATGACCTAGTATGTGTTCAATTTTAGAGAAAGTTTCTTGGGATGCTGAGAAATATGTATATTCCTTTTTGTTTGGGTGGAGGGTTTGGTATATATCTACTAAGTCCTTTTGTGTCATAACTTTTGCTAGCTCTCTGTTGAGTTTCTGTCTGGTTGATCTATCTAAGTGTAAAAGTGAGGTATTGAAATCTCCCACTATTAGTGTGTCAGGTTTGATATGGGCTTCAAGCTTTAGAAGTATTTCTTTTACATATGTAGGTACCCTTACATTGGGGGCATAGATATTCAGGATTGAGATTTCATCTTGGTGAATTTTTCCTGAGATGAATAAGTAGTGACTTTCCTGGTCTCTTTTTATTGATTTTAGTTTAAAGTCTACTTTGTTAGATATTAGGGTGGATGGCAACCCCAGTTTTTTTTTTTTTAGGGCCATTTAATTGGAAAGTCTTTTACCAACCCTTTACTGACTCCGCTGCTGCAGTGAAGACCACTGCCTGCCCATGTCTCCTTCTCCCCCACCTTATTCTCTCATTCTCAATGCCCTACTCCCAGTCTACCTATAAAATCTATTTCATTACCCCTTTTTAGGAGATCCATGTGTTCACCCTAGTCCCTTCCTCTATAGCTAATCTCTCTGTGTCTATGAATTGTAGCTTAGTTATTGCTTATTTAATGGGTAATAATCACATACAAGTGAATACATATGAGATTTTTCTTTCTGGGTCTAGATTACCTTACTTTGGATGACTTTTTCTAGTTTCATTAATTTGCCTGAAAATTTTATGTCGCTTCTTAACAGCTGAGTAATACTCTACTGTGTTAATGTACCACAGTTTCTTTAGGCGTTGTTATTTGACATCTAAGTTGTTTTCAGTTTCTGGATATTATGACTAGAGCAGCAATGCACATGATTGAGAAAGTGTTCTTGTGGTAGAATGAATAGTACTTTAGGTATATACTCAAGAGTGGTATAACTGGATCTTGAGATAGATGGATTCCTATCTTTCTGAGAAAACAAAATATTGATTTCCATAGCATCTATACAAGTCTGTCCTCCCACCAGCATGGAGGATTGTTCTCTTTGCTCCATATTCTCTCTAGTATGAGCTGTCTTTCATGTTATTGATCTTAGCCATTCTGACAGGGTAAAAATGGGTCTCAAAGTCATTTTGATTTGCATTTCCTTTATGGCTAGGAATGTTGAACATTTTTATTGTTTTTTACCCACTTGAGCTTTTTTTTTATTGAGAATTCTCTGTTTAAATATGTACCAAATTATTAAATTTGATTATTTGGTGTTTTAATATGTAGTTCCTTGAGTTCTTTAAATATTTTAGATAGTAGTCTTCTATCAGATGTGAGTTGATAAAAATCTTTTCTCATTCTGTGGCCTGCCACTTTTTCCAAATGATCATGTTCTTCAAATCTTACAAATGATTTTCAGTTTCATGAGGTCTTATTTATTAATTGTTTATCTTAGTGAAATAGATATATCAGCCTAAGAAGTACCTTTACAATTGAAGCATTATAATCTTCAGTTAATTAAAAGCAGTTTTATATAGGTGTAAACTGTGACCAACATTTGTCCTTTGAGGTAAATATGAATGTTGTCAATCATTTGATGCATATTCAGAATCTATCATCTTGGGCTGCTCAGGAAGATTCTTCATGCCAAATAGCATAATGTCCAAGAGAATCACTGCATGGGAAACCTTAGTTATTTGTCTCATTGTTTAGAATGATTTTTGTGTAAGCTTACCAATAATTTCAAATGGAAACAAATTATGTTAATATACAAATTAATAGAAATCATGCTTATGTATTATATTTACTACTGAGAAAATAAATTTCTGAATTTTACAAATATACAAATTAGCAAAATATTCACATTCACTTGTTTTGGACCTGAAGATCTATCATCTGTTAATACATAGAGATAACAAAATTAATAACCACAGAACATAGAATTAGAATCTCTACAAAATATTTAAAATAAATCTATAATAATCTTTGTAACAATTAACTTTCTTTTTAAATTGACTTCTTTATGGTATGAGGGCTTCTCACCCTAAAATGGAAACACTTAAGATCTGGCAGATGTTGTTCTGGCTAGTGGAACTCCAAGGCAGGCATGAAGTTTCTAAGCAACCATAACTCTAAGGACACAGGAAGAGACTTTGTCTGTAAAATCACTGTGTCAATTTCAGACTTGATTTTGAAGGATGGCAAAGTCAACACCAAGTCTTTCTAATCTTTTAAAGAAAGACAAGCTATTACTCACAAGTCTTCAAGAAGAGAGAGAAACTGAGATAGAACTGTTTTAGCAGAAGGAGCTTTGGTTCAGAATTCCAAGCCCTCAAGTTTTCATTTGCAACATCAAATGAATAAAACCAGTGGTCACTTGAAAATCATTTAACACATTGTATCAACACCTGTCATTTCTGGCTCAGAAGACAGGATTTCAGGAAAGGAAAAGCAAACTCCTTGATCTCACTGAGCTCACATTTAAAAGGACAAATCCAGTAATTAGACTAAGCTAGTATTTGTGTTATGAAAGACATGAAATTCGGGTTTTCTGTTTTAAAGAATATAAAATCAGAAATGAGAAACAAGGAGGAATAAGTATAAGAAAATATTTAAGACCAGAAAGAAATGAAAAAATGGATTCTTGGGAAGATCTTTTGAGGTAAACAGAACTGGAACTATTGAGAGACCAAGAAATGGATATGCTGCCAGATTCATGAGAAAAGAGGTCATGCTACTGAAAAAGTGGAAAAATGAGCAACTTAAAAAATAAAGATCAGAGAAATAATGTGTAGTTCCCTGTGGACTTTTCTCTGTGAACTGGAGAGTATTACAGACTGTGAAGAGTTATGTGGTGGTCTAACTGATTTTGTGGTTGCTAAGGTGGTGGTTTAACTGAATTTGTGGTTGCTAAGGTGGTAGTCTGACTGAATTTCTGGTTGCTAAGGTGACTTTAATGAAGGATACAAGAGCAGAAAGGAGACCAGTAATAAGGAAGAGAAAAGCATACATAGTTGCCTGTGTGCTTGGGAGTACAGATAGTATAGGAAAATAATCATTGTCATTCCAGGATGCTTTTGGTTATTTTAATTAGCCAGAAGACATGAAAGAAATCCCCATATGAGAGACACAGGAGACAGGAGCAGAATTGTGAGTACTGAAATTAAAAAAAATAGTAGATGAATTCATATGTAGTTTTACGAAGGTTTTGATGAGATTTTTTGATTTTGATGAGATGGTTTTGATGAGATAGGTTTGAGATGTGAAAGAAAGACTCAGAAATGATTCTAAGCTTTTTGGTCTGAGTAGCTGTATATGTGATGCCTTTAACTGTGATGAGCAAGGTAAAAGGAAAGGAAGATACTAGGTACCAGAAAAGTCAGGGCTGCTGTGGAGGGCACAGCAATCTTCAGAGAGGCCTTCTAAGTAACCTGAAGGGCAGATAGAGTTTAGATACAGAATGGGTTAAAAAAAATCATAAAGTCATCCACATATAGTACTGTAAGCAATGATTCTCCAGGGGATGGAATGGAGACAGACAGATGGAAGTAAGCCAATATTGTAACTCAAAGAAAAGAGAATGAAGTAGCAGGAAAAGATTAGCTACTTTTGAATTAAAAATATCTTTTTATATACTTTACTTCCATGGTAGAGTGAAGTGACATGATTTGAGGAAGAATAGAAGAAAGTGTTAGAGGTTTCCACAGAGAAGAGCATCACAGTCACCCTGGAGCAGACCAGACAAATCCCAGCTGCCATTGGTGAGGGCTCAGAGGAGTGCAGTTGTCTGGAATTAACAGGTAGCTGTTGATTTTCAAGACACCGTAAACGAATGACAGAGTTGGACTTAAACCAAACTTTAAATGTCTCATAACTGATATGGTTGATACATGTTGACATTTTCATTTTCAGTTGTGCAGTCAAGACAAAGCAGTCTGTAGATTGCAAGCCTCAGGCTATTTCAAAATGAGGTGCATGTTAAAGCAAACAGCCAGCAGTTCATATCTCAGGCTGTATAGACATTGTCTTTGAGAAACTAAGGTTTAGGCAGTATAGGTTTGGTTAACAATTACCAACCCCACTGTTGTAGACTAAAGAAACTACAGCCTATATGCAAATGAGCTGATGCGGCTAGACCCTAATAAAACCTCATTTACAAAAACAGATGCTAAGCAAAAATCATAGGACTTAGATTTCCCAACTCTTCTTCAAAGCATTGTATAATATCCCTTGATCACATATTATTTAGGAATAGCTAGGCATGCATTCAATATGTATTCATTAAATATTCAGATTAAATTAACATTTGTAAAACTATTACCATTTTTTTAGGCATAAGAAACCAATTTAGAACATTACTTCCAGTGAAATATCTATCACTGGCACCCAGGGTGATTAGCATAGCAACCTCAGTACTATACAGAACCTGTCAAGGATGCAGGGTATAGGTATTGTACCCACACTTTTTAAATTCATTTTTACATTTAAAATGAGCCATGCCGGTTTGTACACACAGTGACACTTGAAGTAATTTTGTTTAGAAGGTATAGAGTCAAAGAAGCTGTAAGAAATAGCTGTATGCTAGCAAACCCCATAGTAATAGAAAGCTAAAGAGAAGAAAAAAATAAATGGGAAAGGGCCAAGCATGTCCTGAACATGTGCCCATCTGGTATTAATTCATGGCTGAAATGTGTATCTATGCAAGAGAGTACTTTTTTTGTTCGTGGATAAACTTTGAAATCATTTTGTCTAAACAGTAAAGTCAATTACAAATTGCAACATAGTGTACAATAGAAATTATGTAAAATATGTAGAAAAAAACAAATCAATAGAGTCAGAAGGATTTAGAATTGTGGTTGTCAGAGACTGGGGTAAGGGAAAAGAATGGTGACTGGAGTCGGCTGGGTTTCGAGAGGCTGAAAACATTTTGGAATTAGAAAAATGGCAGTGGTTGTACCATTGTAAATATACTGAAAGCATCCAATTAGACATGTAAGCTAGTGAGTTTCAGGGCATGGGAACTAAAGTCCAACTTTTAAAGTATGAAGGATTGGAAAGGAGAGTAATGATGAAATGTGTGGCGAGAGGGTCTCTCTGCAGCAGTACGTGATGACTTCTTTCAAAGAAGTTATGATGTGGAGTAAGGAGAGATGAGCAACAGTTCAGCTTCCCTGAGGACACAAAATGTAAGTAGTTTTTCTTTAGCCCTAGGGTGGGTTTAATTATAAGGATGAAAAACTGCAGAGAAATTGATTTTCTGGTTCACCTAAAGTAACCTGCTTGGAGTTAAGTTGGCAGGAAGGTTAACTGGCAGCTACTACTGAGAAAGAAGGGAAAGGAAGGGGGGAGAGGTAAAGGCGAAAAATGAAAGGGATGTGGGAGAGGAGGAGAGACTAAGTACGTGGAGAAGAAGGACGAGAGGAAGAGGAGGAAATGGAAGGAGACAAGAGACGGGCAGGCACAGAGGAGCGAGCTTGCTCTGGTTAAAGCATGAGTATCATCCTACATTAACTGACACCTCATATCCTTACCAGCAACACCCACTCTTGGCACTCGACACCACAGACCGCACTCAGGCTTTCTCTTCATCTCCATAACAGCCTTAGATCCAACCACATACTTTTAATGGGAAGTCCAGGTTGTTTGTGTACGTTCTATAAGGAATCCAAATGTTTGAGTGTTCACATAGCTGGGAAACAGTAATCACAGAGCTTCTTGATGGCTGAAGGAGTCACAGTGGGGAACAGACAGAAGAGGAAACTTGTCTCCAATCTACACATGTGTCTATCTCCCACTCACAGTCTCTGACTACAACTCTGTACCTTTCTCTGACACTTAAGATTTGCAAAGCCTGGCAAATGGAGAGTATCATCCTCAGTGAGGTAACAGACCCAGAAAGAAAGATGTGGTATGTACTTACTATTAAGTGGATTTTAGACATAAAGCAAAGGTTAACCAAGCTATATAATCCACAACCTGCTAGAAGCTAGGTAACAGGAAGAACCTAAGAGAGACATCCATGGATCCTCCTGGGAAAGGGAAATAGAAATCTCCTGAATAAATTGGGATCATATAAGGTGAGGGAGCAATGGGAGGTGGGAAGAGAACATGAGAGAATGGGATGGTCAGGTGGGGGCAACAACAGAGAGGAAGAACAAATATATAGGCATCATGATAGAGAGAGCCATTGTGGGGTTAGAGAGAAATGTGATGCTATAGAAACTTGCAAGAACCCACAAGATGACCCTGGCTAGGACTCTAAACAATAGTGGAGAGGGTACCTAAACTGGCCTTCCCCTATAGTCAAATGGATGACCACCCTAATTGTCATCATAGAACCTTCATCCTGTAACTGATGGAAGCAGATACAGAGACCCACACCTAAACACTGGGTCAAGCACTCAGTCCAGCAGAAGAGAAGGAAGAGAGATTATATAAGCAAAGGAATGAGGAGGAGACCCACGGAGATGGCTGCCCATAGCCATTGGGAGCTCACTGCTTCTGAAATGACAGTTGAGAAACCTTCATGAAATGGAACTAAACCCTCTGAATGTAGATGGCAGTGTATGGAGCCTCTTGCAGTAAGACCAGAGTTCATTCCTAGTGCATGAACTGGCTTCTCAGAGTACATTCTCTACAGAGAAACACCTTACTTAGCCTTGGTACTAGGGGAGGGAATCAGTCCTACCTGAACTGCCAGATGGAATTGACAGACCTTGGGAGTCCTTGTCCTCCTTGGGGAATGTTTGGAGGGATTTGGTGGGTGGAGGCTGAGGGAGAACTGGGAGGAGGCAAGGAAGGGGGAGCAATGGTGGATATGGGAAAAATTTATTTTAAATAAAAAAATACAAAAAATTTTTGCAAATCTTTGGGTTTTCCGAATTGAAAACATTTTTAAGCAATGCTCAATGGTTAGGTAGCAAAATGTATAGAGATGGAAAAATATAAACAGGACACTGACTACTTTAGCAGCTGATCTCTAATAGACTTCTATTTTAAGGTTTTCAAGGATCATTTCTCTTATGTTAATACCATGAAATTCTTCTTTAAAATTTTTAATTGATACACAATCACTATATATGGTATTGGAGTACAATGTGATATTTTAAAACATGTATACATTGTATAATCATCAAATAAAGTTAATTAGCATGTCTTTCACTATCAACATTTATCATATCTTTGTGAGGAATAACAATAGAGATACAGGATTTCACTATGTAGCCCTAGCTGGGCAGGAACTCACTATGTTGATGCAGTTGGTCTTAGACTCACAAAGATTTGTCTGCACCTGCCTCCAGGTCTTGGGACTAAAGATATGTGCCACTATGCCCAGAAATTCCTACCTTTGTAACTATTTTAAATATGTATTGTATTGTTAATTATAGCTACTTTTGTTTTATAATAGAACAACAAAATGTTTTTCTTCTACCTTATTGTTACACTGCAATTGTTGACCAATACTCTATTCCTGTCTCCCTACCCAAATTCTGTAAATAATTATTCTCAGTTTGTATAATACCCATTTTTTAAGATTCATTAAATTTGTAGTTTTTTGTTTCTAGCTTATTTCACTTAGCATAATATCCCCCATGTACATTCATGCTATTTTAAATAACAAGAGTTTATCCTTTCTTATGAGTGATGGGTTTATTAAACCTGAGGTTAATTCATATCATGGCTATCATGAATAGACTAAAAATAACATTGGCATGAGGATGTCTCTCTGACTTTGGCATCTTGATGTCATAGGTCATAGTTGTGGTTATTTGAAGGGATGACAAATTTTGCTGTGACTTAGGTTGGCATTACATCCTGCCTCCATGTTCTGATCACTGAGATTTTTAATTGTATATCACTGAGCTCAACACTATACAAATACTAATTATTTATGTAGCATCAATTATACCAGACTATCTTTGAATCACCAGCCCCCAAATAATGACACAGACACTTATTATTAATTATAAAAGTTTAGCCTTAGCTTAGGCTTTTTCCCAACTAGCTCATATAACTCAGATTAACCTGCTTCTATTAATCAGCCTTGGTTACCTCTCCTCTATACTGTGTGTGTGACTTATTTCTTCTCTTTCTGGTATCTCTGACTTTCTTCTTCCCAGTATTCTCTCTCTCTCTCCCCAGGAATTCTGCCTGGCTATTGGCCATTCAACTTTTTATTAAAATAATCACAGTGACACATCTTCACATAATGTAAAAAAATATTTCACATTTCCCCTTTTGTTCAAATAAAAAGAAAAGGGTTGAACTCTAACATAGTATTTGTATTTGACATACTTGAAGAAAATACTCCATTATCTATCCTGTCTTGGTGAGTTCAAAGTTTTATACCTAAAGCACTATCTATCATAACTTGTGTTGTAATTTATTTGTATCAAGGAAAGAAAGTCACATCATGCAACAGAACTTACGTGGAAGGTTTAATTGGGGAAAGACAAAAGGCACAAAGAGGCCATCCTCTGGGGAAGATGTGGAGAAGAAAGAGCGAGGGAAACAGAAGGAATTTTCCTTTTTAAGGGGGTTTAGTATATGCATACAGGACCCACATAGCAATGCAGTGGCCGCAGCTAAACATATTCTGTCAGAACCTTGAACAGGCCAGATGTCAATGCTTGTGAACTAGCAAGTGTATGTGCAATGAGAAGGCTATTAGTGGCTGCAGCTGAGAACGCTGTAGGCATACCAGTGTAATAACTGAATGCTAAGGAGCATGTACACACAAGGAGTGGCTGTAGCTGATGATGTATGCTTCTAGGTACTCAAGGGCAGGCCAGGGCAGATGCCTAAATGCTAATAATTTGTATTGCCAACCTAAAAATATCTTTTTAAACTAAAACATTTTCTTAGATTAAACAAGATAAGCTTTTATGTATCTCAGCCTTAAGCACTGTACATCTCTTTTTGTGAGTTTTCTTTTCTGAGTTCTATAACAAAACAATCTGTAACTTTAACTATTAGTCTTCAATTTCATCAGAGATGCACGAATATATATAACTTTAGCTAAGTAAACAGAAACTTCAGAGCTAACAGCTTTCAAAACTAGAAATAACAAAGACATCTAGCTTCCTGGAAAGTAACTCAGGATTCCTCTGCAATGTTGGGCCATCCATCTTCAACCTATACACTTAGAATATCTGACAGATTTTTATGAGAAGTAGAAATTTTTGAAGGACTGTCCTACCTTATCTTGGTAAAGTTTGGCAGTCACCTTTGTTTGTGTTCTGCTTGTCCAACTTAGATACTACTACCAGCAGTAGAAGCAAGAGCAGTTTATTAGCCAGTGTTTAACTTTGCTACAACAAAAAAAACTCCATATGGAGGTTCTTTGATGACCATAATCCTTTCTTAAAGTAAATTGGTGGTGAGAAGATTAGATGTGTCTCAGTATTATGAAAAGCCTTAGATTAATAAAATATCTTAAGTGTCATATTCTGTAGGTCTTTGAAGTGTTTGGGTGTTTAACCTTTGAAATATACCTAATATGACTAAAAGTTTGATTATTATAGATGGCTAACTACTAACTCATTTATCAACTATGTATTATGTCTGTAAAAGTGAGCTGTATAGGCATAATACCTTAAACAAGAGTAGAAATATAGTGTTTTAAAAAGATAATCTTAAATCTGTATCAATATACAAAAGTAACTTAAACAAGAGTAGAAAAATATATAGTTCTAAAAATGTTCTAATAAAATAACCTTAAATTTGTATCAATATATAAAAATCTATACCAATATAAAATACTTGAGATTAATAGTTGTTTTTTAGTTTAAAGTAAATTCAGCAATCTATTCTTTTATCTTATCATTCCCATACCTCCCATTTTCCTTCTCAGAAAGAAATCCATGAATCTATACCCCCTTTGCTTAGTTTTATTTTCTGACTATAACCAATAACAACTTGTAACCAACCTCTCTAAATGATGACAAATATTCACCAAACAACCAAAACCACCCACCACAAATCTTGGAACTGTGGGCATTGTGTTCTCTATTGTTAGGGAGTGACAGCATCTTTAAATGACCCTGAGAAAATCAAAACAATAGTCAAGTCCAGGGAGAGCTAGTTGCATTATTCTTTGTTGATTCTCTGTGTGACTGGAAAGTATTGATCTTATCTGAAGTCTTGGCTAGAGTAGTCTGTGAGGCTGGACCATCTATGCCAGCATCTTTAATGTTGTTCTGGATGCAGACTTTTGAGGAAACTGTAACAGAGGAATTCTGAATGGCTAAGCCACCTGTAATACTTGTCTTTATTGGTGTCTTGCTTTTTTGTTCTAAAAATATACAAATTTTTAAAGATAATCATATATATATATTTGCACTAACACAATTATGGAATGTATAGTGTGAACAAGTCAATTAGAGAAGAGTTTTGTTCTATGTTTGAGCAGGTAAAAGATATATGTCAATGTTATAAGTCTGAACTGTATAACCAAACATCTATTCATGTCATATGTAAGAATGGAATGTAATAATAAGTCATGAAGACTCTGTAATCAACAAAATTTATCATGTGTTATTCAGTCTCAGAGTTATTTACATAGTCAAAGTATTAGCAAATACATCATCAATCTGGCAATCTTTTCTGGCTTTTTTCTCTTCATGTCTATAGCCAAGATCTTCAAGAAGTCTTCCCCAGTCAAATCTTATGTTCATTAAGAGATGCATATCTTTTGTTTCATGTGGAAACAAAGGCAATACCTCTCCCCCAATGCAACATAATTTTTGACTTTCATTTTAAAGTTAGGACATCCTTAAAATATATAGGCTGGTTTAATTCAGTAGTTTTTCCATAATACGTATTATTCAGCAACTGCCATTTTTTGTTTATTGTCATTTTTAAAAATCAAACTCAACAAAACACCATACAGAATAGAGACTCCCTGTGAATTTTCCATCCTTACATGGCTTATTCTTTTTATATTACTTTAATCTTTTTTCAAAGATTTTAAACTATTTATTTATCTGTGATTGTTTATACCTATTTTTTCTTTTGTCAGCATCTGAGCATTTTTAAGCACACTCTACCTGTTCAGAGGTTTTCTGTGCTTGGACATGGTTTTACTGCACACCTACAGTGTACTCTGACTGCAGGAGACAAAGCTTAAACTGCTAGGCTATTTTTGAGTTGCTCTACTTAACATATGGCATGCTGGCGGCTGACTCCACATCCTGCAGTTCTATGAGAGCCTAGCCTGAAGCTACATTTACCTTCCCCAGATCTGGTAGTGTTGTGTCTACTTGCAGCAAGCATGTGTACCCATGATGGCTGTTCAAAGGCTCAGCTGCATAGCAACAGCTCTTAAATGAGCCATACCTCTGTGCACCCAACCTACCCAAGAGACTATACTTTTTAGGAATAATAATATCTTATTATTAATTATGAAATCTTGGCTTTAGCTTAGGCTTCTTCTCAACTAGTTCTTATAACTTGAATTAACTTGCTTCTATTAATCTACCATCTATTACATGGCTTTTTTACTCTCCTGTATAGTATATGTCCAACGTGTTTCATGTCTTCCTGCTATCTCTGCCTTTTTTTCAACATTTTTTCACCCAAAAATCCCACCTATTGTCTCCTGCCTACCTATTTGCCATTCAGCTCTTTATTAAGTCAATCACAGTGATACATTTGGACATAATGTGCACAAATATTTCACAATTTTTGTCTACCACTACACAAAAATAATAAAATATAAACAGTATAAAGTAAATCTATATCACCAACAAAACTTAATATCTTAAAGAATTAATCTGGATGATTGAGTTTGACAAAGCAATAGAGAATTATGAGAGAATAGATTATGATTTGACAGAATTCTTTTAAGAAAAAGTTTCTTTCAAGTACAATGAATGCATTTACCATGGGTATCAAGCCCAGTTTTAGAAGCAAATTTGCACTTTACCACTCTGAATTGTTCTCTAGGACTCATAGAACAGAATTCTGGTACCATCTCCATTGATGAATAGATAGTAAGCAAACTTCAGATATGAGTCTAAAATAAGGTGGTGCACAGATTTCTTCTCTTGAATCAGTCTTATTTATGCTTCTTAGTACAGGAAGGTATGGAAGGCTCTGGAGATATATCCACTGTTCTCATTTGGCATGGGCCTCAGGAGTTGGCAGTGGGAGAAATCCTGTTTGTTTTCATTTTTTGGCTTATAAATAAAAAAGGATATCTTACCCCATCTCAGAATGTTACCTTCATGGGAAAATGTACTCATATTGAGCACCCAACTCTCAGGTAAAATGGGAAGAGAGATTTTTTTTTTGTTGTTAAAGAAAAAAAATACCTAGAAGTCATCAAAATGAGATTCTGTCAAGGAAAACTTGGTAAAATTCATGAAAATACATATGTAAAAAGCAAGTGAGCAGTGAGGAAAGATTAATTTGTTTAGGATGCATGTACAAGTATACATTAGAATTCAAATCATAGGAAAAGTTCCCCACATTATTTTTTACCCCTTGAGTTAAGCCTCCCAGAATCACCAGTCTTTGCTTAATGCATTTTTTGCTCAGGTATTTTCTTGATGGATTAACCAGTCCCCTGATGGATTTTTTGTCATTTCTTCTAGTAAATCAAATGTTTGACATGAAATAACAATCAATCAAAACTGAGTTTTGTAATATTTAATATATAGGCATGCATTCCTGGTTGTCTGAACAGTGTTATATAGCTGTGGTCACTAAATAACTTAAAATATACATTTTTGGCCTTACTTATGTAGCATTTGCAATTTCTGGCAATAAATGAGCTTTGCAGGTGTGCAAATACCCTGTTAATCCTGGTGTTGTCTGAAGGACTGTTAGTCACATCAACCAATATTTTACAAGGCTAGCAAAATGAATAAAAAGTTAGAAACAATTTCAAAGCCCAACAATAAATTAGTATGAAGAGTTATGTAACAACTGGAACTCTGCTAAGAAGTAGGCCTACCTGGAGTTTTATTTTTTTTTAAGTGATAAAAGACTAGATTGTTATGTAAAAAAGCAGATATGTACATGTTGGTCTATCCTTGGCTTTTCCTTTTATGTGTTATTTCCTTGATATGGAGGTGGGTGAAAATAACCAAATCTATATTTCTCATTGTAACAATTATTAACTTAAGGAAGTGGAGAGGTGACTTCTGTGGAAAGAAGTGAAACACAAATTCTAGTTGTTATTAAATGAAAACCCAGAGCCAGATATTGAGGATAAACAGGAATACCAGAGAGAGGAAACAGACCACAGTCAATACTCACCCAGCCAACTTTTCAGGGTAAAAGCTGTCTTTTAGAATCCTCAGCCTGACTAGTCACTTCTACAGAATACCAAACTGTCTGCCTATATCTCCTTAAATATCTTCTTCACCCAGTTGTTTCATTTCCCTTACCCTTTGCATCATAATTCTAGAATTAACATTAAAAGTATGAGCTACTACTGTTTGGTAGTTAGGCCTTGAACTCTGTCTCTTGTGTTATGGGATTAAAAATGTGAGTTACCACTTGGTCATTATCATGCTGTGATTAAAGGTGTGAGTTACCCACTCTCTAACCCTCCTGGTTTGACTGTGGGTGGATCTGTTCTCTGATATTCTAGACTGATTTTATTAAATATAAAATATATCACTACAAAGAAGAGCTAATGCTACTTCTCAAGAAGATCAGGGCTCAGTTTCCAGCTTTCACATCTGTCTGTAACTCCAGTTTCAAGAGATCTGGAACTTTTCTCTGACCTAGACAGGCACCACACACATGTTATATTTACATACATGAGGCAACACACTCATGCATATGAACTAAAGCTAAATAAATTTAAACAAACAAATTGACAAACAAAAATTAAACCTTCTTTGAAGGTCTGGGATTTCTTTACAGGTCTGGGGTTTTCAAGTCTGACAATTTCTTTGAAGAGACATTAGGAGAGTATAGAGAGAAATATATATACTTGCTTCTTCCCACTTCTACAATGGAACATAACTTAATAAAAAAATCTCTACTTCTGCCTGAAGTCAGAAACAAGTGGCTCTCTGTGAGTTCAAGGCTAGCCTGGTGGTCTATATGGCCAGGTTCAGAACATTCAGTACTTTGTACAAAGAGCCTGTTTTGAAAAACCAAACATAAAAGGGAAATAGCCACTTCTAAAATGTGTCAGTGGCAGAAGCATGGTTTTGTATCACTTTATTATAGCTATGAATTTAGGTCATATGATGTACCAGAACTTTCTAAATCATGCAGAAAAACCAAATATACTCAGGAGTGTATAAAAGGGGTAAGAATGCGCCTCACATTTAATGTCACAATGACTTGAGTGGTTCCTTCTTAGATATGACTGTAACCCCAGTGGTGCTAAGATTTCAACTGTTTCAAAATGATCACATATATATGAGTTATGAATGTGCAATAATTGATTCACTATGAATTTGGTAACACTTTGTACAAACAACTCTCTCCAAAAGAGAGTAGTAACTGAGCATTGATGAACATATGGGTGTCTTAAATATCCTTTGATGGTCAGCCTAAGGGAATGGTGTTTATTATTTTGTTACATGTGAAAGTTCATTCTCAGTATCAAGTTTATTTTGCCCACTAACTTTGTTAACCTTTCCAGTTTTGTCAGTATTTGGTGTCCTTTCACAAAGGGCTGTTAGGATAGAATCTCTGCAAAAGAGTTAAAGGTCAGCCCCATTACTATGTCAACATAAAGCACATAGTACAGCTCCTGAGTTCACAATATGTTTTTGATCACATTTAAAAAAATAAAAATATACCAACAAGTGTCCTGCAGCAATGTGCAGGGTCGCTCATAAGCACTGCTCACATTTTTCAATTTTATGCTTAAAATTTTTCTATTTGAAAATTACTATGCAGACTAAGAAAAATAGATTTTCTCATTGAAAGAATATCTTTGATGATTTTACATAAGTTAACTAGCTAAGTTTATAAAGAAATGTAAAGAATTTGAACAGTTTCAAAAATGGTATACTTCTCATCTTTAAAAACAATATTTATCTGACAGTATGGTTAATGAATGAAACAATATCTATTCTAATTAAAATCACAGTATAATAATTAATTGCTAACCTTGAAGTGGTCTTTTATAGACTTCTGTCCAATCCCTGGGTGTAATTTATTTTTCTCTAGAGACTTTGAAATCATCACTGTAAACAATATTTACAGACTGCACCAGGCACAGCTCTAATCCTTAGGGACATTCTCTGCTACATCTCCAGTCCTTTCTGCTTTTAAGTCCTTGTTGGGATATTTAGAAAGACAGAAACTGAAAGGCTGATATTATTTGCCTCTATGGGATAATCTATTCCATTCAACAAAACAAAAACAAATATGACAGTCTTCTTACCTCCATCTTCCAAAACAAGTAAACAGGGTCACCGTTTCTTGTGCTAACATGTTCCTAGTGTGGTGATGGGGAAAGATAATGTGAGCAGACAGATGGCCAACTATAAGAATCTTATAAGTAAATTCCATTTGTTATCTTTTTATATTTTTATTTTATACTGGTGTTTATTTATAAAATTTGCACCTCAAACATATTTGAAATCCTCATCTTTTCCATGTGGACTCATCACCAAATCTTTTTCTTTTTTACTTTGCTTTTTCCCCAGTTTTTAAGATTTATTTAAAAAGTTTTTTTCATGTATATCACTGCTCACCCTCCCTTCCCTCCTCCCAGTTCCTCCCAGTCCTCCCTCAGCTTCCCCCAACACCATCCTGCCATCCATTCCTAGGAGAGCAAGGAGTACCAAGGTGGGTCATTCCCCACTTCAGAGGGGAATCTGGTTGAGGTAGGTCCAATTCCCTCATCCCAATATGAAGGCTGGATTAGGTGTTCTGTAGGGTATGGGCTTCAAGATGCCAGTTCATGCACTGGAACATAGTCTGATATTACTACAAGAGGCTCCACAAACTGCTCACATCATTTTACAGCCATCTACCTTTGGAGGATTTAGATCCTTTACCTGAAGGTTCCTCAAAGGTTGTTTCTGATTCAGCGAGCTCCCAAAAGCGTGTCTCTGTGGGTCTCCTTCTCATGATACTGATTCCTTTGCTCATATAAATTTTCTTCTTTCTCTCTCTTCAGTTGGACTGGGAGTCCAGTTGGTGATAACATATGGATCTCTGATTCACCTCTATCCATTGCTGGTTGAAGGTTCTATAATGACACTTAGGGTGGCCATTCATTTGATTATAGGGGAAGTCCTGTTTAGGCACCCTCTCTACCATTGCTTGGAGTCCTAGCCAGGGATATCTTGTGGGTTCTTGGAAGTTTCCTTAGCACCAGGTTTCTTTCTGACCCCACAGTGGCTCTTTCTATCAAGATTACCACTTCTTTTTTCTCCTACTTTGTTGCTCCTCTCACTCAACCATCTCTTTCTCTCATGATTTGTTCCCAACTCCCCTTGTTCACTCCCCTTTATGATGCCAATTTACTCAGGAGATCTTCTCTATTTTCTCTTCCTAGGGAGATCCCTGGATGTTGCTCTTCAGTTTCTTCTATTCGCAAAATGTTCAGGGGTTGTGGTTTGCAGCCTGGATATTCTTTGCTTTTTGTCTAAAATCCACTTATGAATGAGTGCATACCATGTTTATCTTTTTGGGCCTGTGTTAACCTCACTCTAGGTTGTTTCTTGGTTCTGGCTATTACAAATAATGCTATTACAAATAATGCTGCTATGAACATAGTTGAGATAATGCCCTTTGGGTAAGAGTGTGCATCATTTGGGTATATGCTCAATAGTGGTATCCCTGGATCAGTGGGGATATTGATTCCCAGTTTTCTGAGGAACCACCATACTGATTTCCAAAGTAGCTATACAAGTTTACACTCTCACCAGCAACAGTAGAGTGTTCCCCTTGATCTACATCCTTTCCAGTATAGGCTGTCATCTGTGTTTTTGATCTTAACCATTCTGACAGATGTAAGATGGTATCTCAAAGTTGTTTTGATTTGCATTTCTCTGATGGCTAAAGATGTAGAGCAATTCTTTAAGTTCCTTTCAGTCATTTGTAATTCTTTTGTTGAAAAGTCTCTTTTTAACTCTGAACCCTATTTTTTAATTGGATTATTTGGGTTCCCAGCCTCTAGATCCTTAAGTTCTCTATATATTTTAGAGATTAGTCCTCTGTCAGATGTAAAGTTGGAGAAGACCTGTTCCCATTCTGTAGGCTGTCAATTTGTTTTATTAACTATATCATTTGCCTTACAGAAGCTTCTCAGTTTAAGGAGGTTCCATTTATTAATTGTTGTTCTTATTGTCTGTGCTACTGGTGTTGTATTTAGGAAGTGGCCAATTGTGCCAATGTTTTGAAGGATATGTCCCATTTTTTTTCTATCAAGTTCACCTGGTTTTCTTTTTTTCTTGAGATCATTGATCCACTTGGATTTGAGTTTTGTGAAGAGATATAGTTACAGATGTATTTGTATTCTACATACCAGCGCCATTTGTTGAAGATGCTATGTTTTTTCCATTGTATATTTTTGTCAAAAATCACGTTTGTAGTTGTGCAGATTAAGGTCAGTGTCTTTGATTCATTCTATTGATCCATAAGTCTGTTTTAATGCCAGTACTCAGGCTGTTTTTATTACTGTAGCTCAATAGTACAGTTTGAAGTCAGGAATGGTGATGCCTCCTGAAGTTCTTTTATTGAACAGATTTTTTTTTCTTTTTGGTTAATCTGGCTTACTTTTATTCCATATGAAGTTGAGTATTCTTCTTTCAAGGTCAGAAAAACTTGTGTTGGGATTTTGATACAGATTGTTTTGATTCTGTAGATTGCTTTTGGTAAGATTGTCATTTTTTCCTATGTTGATCTTACTTATCTAGGAGCATGGGAGACATTTCAGTTTTCTGTCATCTTTTAAATTTCTTTCTTCAGTGACTTAAAGTTCTTGTCCAACAGGTCTGCCACTTTTTTTGTTTAGAGTTACCCCCAAAATATTTAATGCTATTTGCAGCTATTATAAAGGGTGATGTTGCTTTTACTTCTTTTTTAGCCCTTTTATCCTTAGTGTATAGGAGAGCTATTTATTTTTTGAGTTAATCTTGTACCCTGATACATTGCTGAAGGTGTTTATCAGCTGTAGGAGTTCCTTGGTAAAATTTTTGGGGTCAGTTATGAATATGATTATATCATCTACAAACAGAGATAGTTTGACTTCTTCCTTTTGAATTTGTATCCCATTAATCTCCTTTTGTTCTCTTATTGCTTTAACTAAAACTTGAGAACTGTATTGAATAGATAAAGGGAGAGAAAACAGCTTTGTCTTGTTTCTGATTTTAGTGGTATTCTAGTTTCACTTCATTTAGTTTGATGTTGGCTGTCAGCTTAGTGTATATCACTTTTATTATGTGTAGGTATTTTCCCTATATTCCTGATCTCTCCAGGACTTTTACATGAAGTAGAGTTGAATTTTGTCAAAGAATTTTTAGCATCTTAGGAGATAATCATGTGATTATTTTCTGTCAGATTGTTTATGTAATGGATGACATTCACAGTTTTTCATATGTTGAACTATCTCTGCATCTCTAAGATGAAGCATACTTGATTATGGTGGATGATATTTTTGGTATGTTGTGGAATTGGGTTTGCCAGAATTTTAGTGAGTATTTTGACATCAATGTTCATGAGGGAGACTGGTCTGTAATTCTTTCTTTGTTGTATCTTTGAGTGGCTTGGGTATCAGGGTGACTGTAGCCTCATAAAAATTTTTGGCAATGCTTCTTCAGTTTCTATTGTATGGAACAGTTTGAGGAGTACTGGTATTAGTTCTTCTTTTGAATGTGTGGTAGAATTCTGCACTGAAACCATCTGGTCCTGGGCTTTTGTTGTTGTTGTTGCTTGGAAGGCTTTTAATAACAGCTTCAATTTCCTTTGGGGTTATATGTCTGTTTAAGTTATTTATCTGATCTTGGTTTAATTTTGATATGTGGTAATTGTCCAGAAAGCTGTCCACTTCTTTAGGTTTTCCAGTTTAGTGGAGTATAAACATTTAAAGTATGACATAATGATTTTCTGGATTTCCTGGGTCTTTTGATTAATTTGGATAATCTTGTTGACTTTCTCAAAGAACCAATTCTTTGATTTATTGATTCTTTGTGCTGTTTTCTTTGTTCCCATTGTATTGATTTTAGTCCTAAGTTTGATTATTTCCTCTTGTCTACTTTTCTAGGTGAGTTTGCTTTTAATTGTTCTAAAGCTTTCAGCTGTGATGCTAAATCTCTTCTCTGAGTTTTCTCTATGTTTTTCATATAGTCTTTTCTTATTAATTTTTTCCTTAGCACTGCTTTCATTGTGTCCCATAAGTTTGGGTATGTTGTGGATTCATTTTCATTGAATTCTAGCAAGTCTTTGATTTCTTTCATAACATTTTCCTTGACCCAAAGGTGGTTCAACTGAAACATGTTCAGTTTCCATGAATTTGTAGGCTTTCTGTGATTTTTGGTGTTGTTGACCTTTAACTTTAAACCTTGGTAGTACGATATAATACAAGGAGGTATTCCCATTTTTTGTACCTATTGATGTTTGCTTTATGACTGAGTATGTGGTCAATTATTAAAAAAGTTCCATATACACAAATGTATATTCCTTTGTGTTTGGGTGGAAAGTTTTATATATATCTATTATGTCCATATGGGTTATGACATCTGTTAGATCCCTTATTTCTCTGTTGAGTTTCTATCTAGTTGAACTATCCAAGGATGAAAATGTGGTATTGAAGACTTCCACTATTAATGTGTGGGGTTAGATATGAGATATTTCTTTTACATATGTAACCCTAACCCTAACCCTTGTGCTGGCATAAATGTTCAGGATTGAAACTTCATCTTGTTGGATTTTTCCTGAGATGAATAATTAAGGTCCATCCTGATCTCTTTTTGTTGATTTTAGTTTGAAATCTATTTTGTTAGATATTACTATGGTTATACCATCTTGTTTCTTAGGATTATGTGATTAGAAAGTCTTTTCTCAACCCTTTACTCTGAGCCTGTGTCTGTCTTTGAGTATGAGATGTGTCTTTTGTATGTAGCATAAGGATGGATTCTATTTTTGTATCTATTGTGTTATGGTGTGTCTTATTATAGATAATAGAGTTCATTAATATTAAGGGATATTAATTACCAGTGACATTATTTCCTATTATTTTTGGTGGTAAGTTGTATGTATGTGTTTTTATTCTTTGGGTTTTTCTTCTGTGGGATGATCTATTGCTTGTGGTTTCATGGGTGTATCTGGTTCCTTAGGTTTGAGTTTTCCCTCTAGTGCTTTCTATAGGGCCAGATTTTTAGCAAGGTATAATTTAATTTAAATCTGGTTTTGTTGTGAAATACCTTGTTTATTCTATATATTATTATTGATAGTTTTGCTCGGTACAGTTGTCTGGGCTGTCAGCGATGGTCTTTTAGTGTCTGTATAACATCTGAGCAGGACCTTTTAACTTTTATTGCTTCCAATGAGTAATCTGGTGTCATTCTGATGGGTCTGCCTTTATAGGTAAACTGGCATTTTTTTCTTTACAGCTTTTAGTATTATTTCTTTATTTTGTTGGTTTAGTGGCTTGATTATTATGTGGCGAGCACACTTTTTTTGGGGAATTTAGACTATTTTGTATTCTGTAAGCTTCTTGTATCTTTATAGGCATTTCCTTATTTGTGTTGGGAAAGTTTTCTTCTATAATTTTGTTAAATATATTTTCTGTGCCTTTGAACTGTTATTCTTCTTCAATTCCAGTTGTTCTCAGGTTGGATCTTTTCATGTTGTCCCATATTTACTGGACGTTTTGTGTTATGACTTTTTTAGTTTTAGTGTTTTCTTTGGCTGATGTATCTATTTTCACTA
This sequence comes from Sigmodon hispidus, assembly GCA_004025045.1. Taxonomy (NCBI): domain Eukaryota; kingdom Metazoa; phylum Chordata; class Mammalia; order Rodentia; family Cricetidae; genus Sigmodon; species Sigmodon hispidus. The sequence continues at coordinate 52,899 of PVIH01009222.1, read as the reverse complement.
TCAAATCTTTTGCTCCAGACATTCTCTCTTTCATGTCTTGCATTCTGTTGATCATGCTTGCATCAGTAGTTCTGATTCATTTCTTCAGATCTTCTACTTTAAGCATTGCCTCAGATTGTGTTTTCTTTATTGCTTCTATTTCAATTATTAAATCTTGATATATTTTCTTCACTTGTTTGATTTCTTTTTTCTTGGTTTTCTTTATTTTCTTTCAGTAATTTGTTAATCTCTTCCAATTTTTGTCTGTCTTTTCTTTTATTTCTTTAAGAGGATTTTTTTTGTATTCTCTTTTAAGTCTTCTGTTATCTTCATAAAGTTGTTTTTGAGGTTGTTTTCTTCTGTTCCTTCTGCATTGCTATGCTCAGGTCTGATGTTGTAGAACAACCAGATTCTTCTGGTGGTACCATGATGCTCTTTATGCTGTTATATGTATTCTTGCCCTGGTATCTGCCCTTTGCTTCCTCGGTTCACTGTATCATTTATCTGAATCTTAGAGAGCCTATTTTGGTATAAACTATTCTGGCTGTGTTTGTGTCTCAGGGAGCTTCTTTTGGTCCAGGCAGGGTTCTTGATCCACTTGGAGGTAGTGTATTCTGTGTCACAGTGACCCCCCTCTAAACCCAATAAGTGCTGACACACTGTGGGTTTCAGGTGGTTGCTTTTGATCCAGTAGGTGCTGCGAAACTTAGGGTGCCAGGTAACTGTTCTTGATCCAACAAAAGAAGAGGAACTCTCTTAGTCCCTTAGTCTCTTTGTTTCTTATTCTGCTGTAGGCTGTGGTCTGTGGGTTTCCAGTTGTCTGTAAAGTTGCCAGGTGATGATGTGGATTTTGGAAGGGGTGGAGTTTTGGAGCTGGGGTGTCCAGAAAGCTGGGTTTTACTTGGGCTTTTGGCCTGAAGAGGATTTCCCTGATAGTTTGGATTTAGGGCAGAGCTGAGTGGGGTGAGTTCACAAGGGCTGCATCTCTGAACCAGGGTTTCAGATACTATGGTCTCTGCTTGACCTGGGTGGGGTATCACTCATCTCTTAGTCTTCTGTGGGCCATCTTTTTATTTTTACATCTGATATCTAAAGGACACCAAAAAGAGAAAAAAAAATGAAGAAAAGGGGCAAAGGAAATAGAAAGAGAAGAAGCTGTGCTTCTGTTAGAGCTCCTATCCTACATCACTCTGGATGAGCTATTTTGAATACTACTAACTGATATTGTAATATGTACTATAATCAATGTAAAGGCAAAATCATTGTCACTGAATGACAGCATTTTACAATGTAGCATCAGGTGATAAGAACACTAATCTACTAAGAATGTATTACATGTTTTCCACATGCAATGCGAAATTCCAATGTATATGAATAGGTACAGATCTGTGAGTTCTTTCGTGTCAAAAAAACATTTATTAATTTAAAGAATGAAAGTCATTATTGAATTGTGTAGCATATGTAAGTTCTTTATGACTCTGAAAATATTTTATCCTTTCCTTTATTCATCATGTACTTCAATTTGCAGATATGCAATTTGGTATATATGTTACAGTTTCTCCAAATAACTAGAATATCTGTGTTATAAAAAAGTCTCTAAATTACAGGCACACCACAAATAGTCTCTGGCATAGTGGAAGGCAGAGGCAGGAGAATCTCTGTGAGTTTGAGGTTAACCTGGTCTATGTAGTTAGTTCCAAGGCTACTATGTCTACCTAGTGAGACTCAAAAAAGAAGACTCTAGTTTATAGGCACCCCAAAAGAAGATGTAATCTGCTCCCCAGGGATGAGAAACATGGGCCACCCTCATTTTGAGGCAGGGGCTGGAAGGTTACACACCAGTTTAAAAAAATGTGCTCTCTGTGGTCTGGGGAGATGATTCTCCAGTTAAGCATTTGGTACTCTTCAGACCACCCAAGTCAATACATAACTCCAGCATCACAGTACAACCACCTGAAAGTCTAATTTGAGGGACTATAGTGCGCTCTTCTGGCCAGTAAGGGCAATTGCACTAAGTTTTAAATAGACTCTTACATAAAATAAAATATTTATATAAGCAATACGACTATTGGGCATATACCCTGAAAATGCACATTCAACCAAAAAAAGCATTAGATCAACAGTGTTCAAAGCAGCATTATTTGCTTTTTTTTATTTTATTATGTATAAAGTCTCGTTTTTTTTTGTCCATGTATCCCCTTGTTCAAACTCCCTTCCCCTTCCCGCCCCTCCCAGTCATTCTCTCTTATTCTCATCTTCTTATCTCCTCCCCAACAAGGGAAGGAGGGCCCAAGGTTCCAAGGTGGCTTAGTTCAGCATCCACTCAAGGCAGATCTGCTTTCCTCACCCCAACATCAAGACTGGATCAGGTGTTCCTTTGGAGGGAACCGTGGCTCCAAGGTGCCTTTCCAAAGTGCTTCAGATCCCATTCTGTTCAGTAGTTGTGGTTTGTAACTTGGACACACTTTGCTTTTTGTCTAAAGTCCACGAATGAGTGAGAACATCTCCAGCTTATCTTTCTGGGTTTGTAATACTTCACTCAGGGGTATATTCTCCAAATCCATCCATTTGCCTGCAAATTTTAGGATATCATTTTTTTTTTACTGCTGAGTACTACTCCATTGTATAGATGTATCACGGTTTGTTAATTTATTCTTCAGTTGATGGGCACTAGGTTGTTTCCAGTTTCTTGCTATTATGAATAATGCTGCTACGAACATAGTTGAGCAAATTCCTTTGGAGTGTGAATGTGCATATTTAGGGTATATGCCCACTAGTAGTATTACTGGATACTTAGGGAGATTGATTCCCAGTTTTCTGAGAAAACTCTATACTGCATTCCAGAGTGTCTGAACAAGCTTACACTCCCAACGACAATGGAGGACTGTTCCCCCTTGGTCCGCATTCTCTCCAGCAAAGGCTGTCATCTATATTTTTGTTCTTAGCCATTCTGACAAACGTAAGGTAGTATTTCAAAGTTGTTTTGATTTGCATTTCTCTGATGGCTAAAGAAGTTGAGCACTTTTTCAAGTGCCTTTCAGCCATTCGTAATTCTTCTGCTGAGAATTCCCTTTTTAGATCTGAATCCCATTTTTTGATTGGGTTATTCAAGGCTTTGGGCTCTAGATTCTTGAGTTCTTTATATGTCTTAGAGATCTGTCCTCTATCACTTGTAGGGTTGGTGAAAATCTTTTCCCATTCTGTAGACTGTCGTTTTGTCTTATTGACAGTGTCCTTGGCTTTACAGAAGCTTCGTAGCTTCAGGAGATCCCACTTATTGATTGTTGGTGTTAGTGTCTGTGCCACTGGTGTTATATTTAGGAAGTGGTTGCCTGTGCCAATTCGTAGAAGTGTATTTCCCACTTTCTTTTCTATCAAGTTCAAAGTGGTTGGGGTTAAGTTGAGGTCTTTGATCCACTTGGATTTGAGTTTTGTGCAGGGTGACAGGCTTGGATCTATTTGATTTTTTTTCTACACACTACCATTCAGCTATGCCAACACCATTTGTTAAATATACTACCTTTTTTCCATTGAATATTTTAGGCCTCTTTGTCGAAGATCAGGTGTTCATAGGTTTTTGGGTTAATGTTTGGATCCTCAATTCTATTCCATTGATCCACAAGTCTGTTTTTATGCCAGTTCCAGGCTGTTTTTATTACTGTATTTTTATTACTATAGTATAACTTGAAGTCAGGGATGGTAATGCCTCCTGAGGTTCTTGTGTTGAGAAAAATTGTTTTGAAAATCCTGGCTCTCCTCTTATTCCAGATGAAATTGAGTATTGTTCTTTCAAGGTCCAAAAAATATTGTGTTGGGATTTTTATGGGCAGTGCATTGAATCTGTAGATTGCCTTTGGTAGAATTGCCATTTTTACTATGTTGATCCTACCTATCCAGGAACATGGGAGAACTTTCCATTTTCTGATATCCTCTTCAATTTTTTTCTTCAGTGATTTAAAAGTTTTGTCAAATAGATCTGTTACTTCTTTGGTTAGAGTTACTCCAAGGTATTTAACACTATTTGCAGCTATTATGAAGGGTAATGTTTCCCTTATTTCTTTTTTAGCTCTTCTATCTTTAGTGTATAGAAGGGCTACTGATTTCTTTGTGTTATTCTTGTATCCTGCTACATTGCTGAAGGTGTTTATCAGCCGTAGAAGTTCCTTGGAATAATTTTGTGGGTCACTTATGTATACAATCATATCATCTGAAAATAGAGATAGCTTCACTTCTTCTTTTCCAATTTGTATCCCCTAATCTCCTTTCATTCTCTTATTGCTTTAGCTAAAACTTCGAGAACTATATTGAATAGATAAAGGGAGAGAGGACATCCTTTTCTAGTTCCTGATTTTAGTCGTATTGCTTTGAGTTTTTCTCCATTAAGTTTGATGCTGGCTGTTGGCTTCTTATGAATTACCTTTATTATATTTAGGTATTCTCCCTATATTCCTGATCTCTCCAGGGCTTTTATCATAAAGAAGTGTTGGATTTTGTCAAAGGTTTTTCAGCATCTAAGGATATGATCATGTGGTTTTGTTCCTTTAGTTTGTTTATATGATGGATAACATTTACAGTTTTTCGTATGTTAAACCAGCCCTGCATTTCTGGGATGAAGCCTACTTGGTCGTGGTGGATGATATTTTTTATATATTGTTGTATACAGTTTGCTAAAATTTTGTTGAGAATTTTCGCATCAATATTCATGAGGGAAAATGGTCTATACTTCTCCTTCTTTGTTGTTTCTTTGAGTGGCTTGGGAATTAGGGTGATTGTGGCCTCATAAAAAGAATTTCACAATATTCATTAAGTTTCTACTGTGTGAAATAGTTTGAGGAGTAATGGTAATAATTCTTCTTAGAATGTCTGATAGAATTCTGCACTGAAACCATCTAAACCAGGGCTTTAATTTTTAGGGAGGCTTTTAATGACAGCTCCAATTTCCTTAAGGGCTATAGGCTTGTTTAGGTAATTAATCTGATCTTCATTTAATTTGGTAATTGTTACCTGTCCAGAAAGCTGTCCGTTTCTTCGATGCTTTCCATTTTTGTGGAATACAGATTTTCAAAGTATGATCTGATAATTCTCTTGATTTCCTAGGGTTTCATTTTTATGTCCCACTTTTCATTTCTGATTTTGTTGATTTAGACACTCTCTCTCTGCTTTTTGATTAGTTTGGATAAGGGTTTATCTATCTTGTTGACTTTCTCAAAGAACCAACTCTTCAAGTTCAGTGTGACTGGGTTTATGTTGAGGTCTTTGATCCTCTTGAATTTGAGTTTTTTGCAGGAGATAGGCTTGGATCTACTTGTATTTTTGTACAAACTACCATCCAGCTATGCCAACACCATTTGTTAAAGATGCTTCTTTTTTCCATTGAGTGTTTTGGGCCTGTTTGTCAAAGATCAGGTGTTCAGAGGTTTTTAGGTAAATGTCAGGATCTTCAATTGGAATCCATTGATCCAAAGTCTGTTTTTATTACTGTAACTCTGTAGTATGACATGAAGTCAGAGATGGTGATACCTCTTGTGGTTCTATTTTTGAGCAAAATTGCTTTGGCAATCCTGGCTTTCCTGTTATTGCAAATGAATTTGAGTATTGTTCTTTCAAGGTGTGTAAAACAATTTTGTTGTGATTTTGATGGGAATTGCATTGAATCTATAGATTGTTTTTGGTAATATTGCCATTTTTACTAGGTTGATCCTACTTATCCAGGAACATAGGAGAGCTTTCCATTTTCTGATATCCTCTTCAATTTCTTTCTTCAGTGATTTAAAAGTTTTGTTAAATAGATCTGTTACTTCTTTGGTTATAGTTACTCCAAGGTATTTAATGCTATTTGCAGCTATTATAAAGGGTGATGTTTCCCTTACTTCTTTTTCAGCCCTTTTATTTTTAGTGTATAGGAGGGCTACTGATTTCTTTGAGTTAATCTTGTATCCTGTTACATTGCTGAAGGTGTTTATCAACTGTAGAAGTTCCATAGTAGAAGTTTTTGGATCACTTATATATACCATCATGTCATCTGCAAATAGAGATCATTTGATCTCTTCCTCTCCAATTTGTGTCCCCTTAATCGTGTTTCATTCTCTTATTGCTTTAGCTAACACTTCAAGAACTATGTTTAATATGTAAGGGGATAGGGACATCCTTGTCTAGTTCCTAATTAGAGTGGGATTTTCTTTGAGTTTTTCTCCATTTAGTTTGATATTGTCCATGGGCTTTTGTAAATTGCCTTTATTATATTTAGGTATTTTCCCTGTATTCTTGCTCTCTCCAGGACTTTTATAATAAAGGAGTGTTTATAATAAAGGAATTTTGTTGAAGGCTTTTTCAGCATCTAAGGATATAATCATGTGGTGTTTTTCCTTCAGTTTGTTTATATGATGGATGACATTTAAGTCTTTATGTATGTTTAATTATCTCTGCAATTCTGAGATGAAGCCTATTTGATCATGATGGATAATATTTTTTTTATATTTTGTTTTATAAGGTTTGTCAGAATTTTTTTTGAGAATCCTAGCATCAATATTCATGAGGGAATTTGGTCTATAATTCTTTTTCTTTGTTGCATCTTTGAGTGGTATAAGTATTAGTTTAATTGTGGCCTCATAAAAAGAGTTTGGCAATATTTTTTAGTTTCTACTCTATGAAACAGTTTAAAGAGTGTTGTTATTTTTTGGTGGTAGCTTGTATGCATTTCCTTTATATGGGCTTTTCTTTTGTGGGATTATTGATTGTTTGTGGTTTCATGGGTATATCTGGGATCCTTAGGTTGGAGTTTTCCCTGTAATGCTTTCTGAAGAGCTGGAATTGTGGACAGGTATTGTTTAAGTCTAACTTTGTTATGAAATACCTTGTTTATTCCATCTATTGTGATTGATAGCTTTGCTGGGTTTGGTAATCTAGGTTGGCAGCCATGTTCTTTTAGTATCTGTATAACTTCTCACCAGGACCTTCTTTATTTCATTGTTTCCATTGTAATCAGGTGTAATTTTGATGGGTCTGCCTTCATAAGTAGTTGTGCCTTTTCTTTTGCAACTCTTAATATTTTTTCTTTGTTCTGTATATTTTTGTGGCTTGATTACTATGTGGCAAGTAGATTGTTTTGGGGAGGGTGTCAAATCTATTTGGTGTCCTGTAAGCTTCTTATATCTTCATAGACATTTCCTTCCTAGGTTGGGGAAGTTTTTCCTATGGTTTTATTGAATACATTATCTGTGCCTTTGAGATGGTATTCTTCATCTTCTATTCCTATTAGCCTCAAGTTAGGTCTTTTCATGGTGTACCTAATTTCCTGAATGTTTTGTGTTATGGCTTTTGTGGCCTTAGTGTTTTCTTTGACTTATGTATCTATTTCAGCTATTGAGACTCCTACTCCAGAGATTCTCTCTTTCGTCTCTTGGATTCTGTTGCTTATGTTTGAACCTGTAGTTCTGGGTTGTTTTTGCAGGTTTTCAATTTCTATTTTTGTATGTGTGTTCCAGTTCTTTTCTTCAGATTTTCTATTTCCACCTTTGCCTCATTTTGTGTCTTTTTTTATTACTTCTATTTCAATTTTTACTTCTTGAAATGTTTCTTTCATTTTTTTTTTTTTTTTGGCTTTCCTTTTCTTGGTTTACTTTGTTTTCTTTCAAGGATTGTTCATCTCTTCCAATTTTTTGTTTGTATTTTCTTTTGCTTATTTAAGGGAATTTCTTATATCTTCTTTTAAGGCTTCTGTAATCTTTATAAAGGTGATTTTGCTATTGTTTCCTTCTGTTTACTCTTCATTGCTCTCTTCGGATCTTGGTGTTTTAAAACCACCAGTTTTTTTCTGGTATTGCCTTATTTTTTTTTTTAATCCTGGTATATGTATTCTGCTTTTTGCCCATGTCTTCAGTAGTTTACACTTAGTCAGCTCCTAGTCAGTTGTGGCTAGAGTGCTTGTATGTCTCCTGTCTGCTTTGAGCAAGGGGTCTGCAAGGTCTCTGATTCAGTTCTGGACAGGGATTTGTGTTTCACAGGCCCCAGTCTGTCTCTGATGACACAGTTCATCCTGGAGGCAGGTCGTGGCTGTGGGAGGTCCCCTTCTGTTAGGAGTCCTTCAGCAAGACCCCTCCCAGCTAAAGCCTAGGACCTGTCAGTTGGCAAGTGTTTGTTATCAGAACATTGGCTGTCCCCCTGCCCAGGAGAGGGATTCTTCTCAGGACAGGTAGCCCTGGAGCTTGAATCCACTCACCTCTGTTTCCACTCTGGACAAGGGTCTGTGTTTCAATGGAGTCAATCCCTCTTTGATGATGCAGTTCACCCTGGAGGCAAGCAGCAGCATTATTTGTAATAGCAAGAACTTCTAAACTCTCTTACAAAATGCTTCTAGATAGTGAAAGAAAAAATTTGATTCTCAGTCTCAAGCCCATGTTAATTTCTGGAAAGAACAGAAGCTTTACTTTGTAAGAACATGATCTTAGTACACATAAATTTAGCAAAAACAGTATTTCAGATTCTAAGAAATGTACTTTTGAAAAGCTTCCACAAGTTTTGGTTAAAATTAGCTTCTGCTTCAAGTGTGTTACTGCTTCCAAGTAGTTAGTTTTTTCCATGAGCATTTATTTGACTCTACCCATGACTGTGAGCTAGGGACTTTTATGAGACCGATATACTACTGACTCTGCTAATGAGGTACCTTATGCTAGAGACTTTAAAATCTATTATCACCCTTCTTTTGACCATCATAAAGTTCTTTAAGCTCAGTCTTCTAGAATAATCTATTTTTTATTAACTAATTTTAGTTCAAATCCTTATTGAGTATCCTCAGAGGCCAATGTAATCATATTCTTACTTTCAGAAAAATGTCCACAATGCAAAATGTGAGGTAGCTTAAATAAAATCCATTTATCAATGGTTTTGCAATTAGAATCTTTGGATAATAGTGATTATAATTATGACATCTGAAATACATATTATTTTGATTTCAGCATTTGTATGCACTTGGTAAATTATATTGAATTACATAAATGAATCCTGAGTATATTCTAAATATTTATGTCATTTTAAAGTTATATTTATAGACCAGAAAGTGTCTCAGTAATTGTGATTTGAGTGCAAATAGCCCTCATAGACTCATAGGGCGTGGCATTATTGGAGATGTGGCATTCTTGAAGGAAGTGTGTCACAAGGAGTAGACTTTGTGATTTCAGAAGCTCAGGTTACATCCAGTTTCATTTTCTTTTCCTGCTGGCTACAAATCTAGATGTAGAATTCTTAGCTCTTTTCTCCAGCACCATGTCTGCCTGTTGCCACCATTCTTCTGGCCATAATAATAATGGACTAAATTTCTGAATTGTAAGCCATCTCTAGTTAAATGTTTCCTTGTGGTAATTGTGTCTATTCACAGTTATAAAAACCTACTAAGACAATGAATCACAGCAGTAGCTTCATTGTCCTCATGACATGAGTGACATCCCAGTAACCAACATATAAAAATAAGTGTGGTAGCATGCATTTGTAATGGCAGTACCTTTATAGCAAGAAGTAAAACTGTAGCACAAATTATCGTTGTTATTAAATAAAAACTCAGAGCCAGATATCCAGAAAAGTTCATATATCAGAGACAAGAAACAGATCACACAGTCAAATCTCTTCCAGCCAATTTCTCAAGGTGAAAGCTATCTTCCAGCTCTCTCAGCCTTGCTCCTTGTAGCTTCTAAAGAATAAATCTCTGTCTTCCTACTCCCACACCTGCCTTAAATACCTTTTTTGCCCAGTTGTTTCACTTCCAGGTTCAACTCTGCATCATATTCCAATGTTAAGATTAAAGATGTGAGCTACTACTATTTGGTAGTCAGCCTTGAACTCACAGAAACACCAAAAGATCTCTGTCTCTGGATTATGGGATCAAAGCATAAGTCACCACTCCCAGTCTTTTCCATGCTGGCATTAAAAGTGTGAGTTACCACTCTTTGACCCTCCTGGCTTGATTTTGGGTTGATCAGTTCTCTGATATTCCAGACTGGTTTTATTAAATATATAATATATAACCTCATGAAACAGTATTGTCCTGAAGCTTGCATTCAAATTGGCCTGGAGTAACAAACTCAACAACAGACAAGGAGGAAAGACAGAACTGACTGACTCTAAGAGCCATCCTCTGACCTTCACACATGCACCATGGTACATGTGTACCTATGCTCACATACATACATGCATTCATACATACATACATACATACATACATACATACATACATACATGGACATATACACACAAAATAAATAGTACTAAAATAATCACCATGAACTATGCTCAAGCTTTCAATTGTCCTACCACCATGTAGAATTTTCAGAAACCCCTCAATTATGTCACTCACCTGTTCTTTGACCTAAATGGTCTCTAAACATAAGACTGGTTCTTTATATAAACAATTCTGTCAATAACAGAGCCAAGCCACCCTTCTCTACCGAGTTGCCACCTTGCATCCTCCCATCATATCAAACTGTCAAAGTTTTAGTCATGCACAGAGATTACTCATTATTTCCATTGACTTTTCTAGCAGGTTTTTATAAATCACGCTTCTTAAGGCCATCAGAAACACAACTTTATACCCAGTACTTTGCTATACTTTGGACTTTGGACACCAGCTCTAAAACTTTATTTGTTTAGTCTCCTTTGACATTTTATTTATACATTTAAGTTCCAAGGGATCCTGACTTCAATATACTCCACAAACAATATTCAACTGGCAACATTCATCCTCAGATATTTTGTTTTTGAAAAGGCAGGATGTGGTTTCTTCAACCTGCCCTTTGGACCTTCTTATTATTATACTTTGCATAAGTAAATTATAAAAATCCACTTATTGAGTCATGTTGGTTCACCATATAAAATCAGCAAAAATGTTACCACAACTTTTATGTACCACATCCAAAAAGAGAAACTTCATGTACTACTATGCTATTAAGTAGCCTCAGAGATCCCAACCTTCTATCTTAACACTGAGTGTTCAGTTCCACAATGAGGTCATGTGAATAAGGCCTTAGGCTCCCACAGAATTGTTCTCTCACACAGAAAAATGTAGTTTTACTCCCAAGAGGTCCTAGACTCACATGCAGCACCCTCAGAAGCTGGGCCAACCCAAGATCCATAGGAACTCAAAGAAAACTAATAATTTGTTATCCCATTAAACATAATCTACAAAATTTGGCTAACTTAGATTTACTTAGAAAAGAGGTTGTAAACTCTGTAAGAAAAATGCAGGAAAGAAAGTTTTCACTCAAATTCTCTTCTCAATAATGAATAATCATTAAAAACAAGCAAACAAACTTTCCCACTCTCTAGACCTCTGACCACTATTTTCCTAGCTGCCACCATCCTCGTGGCCATACCCTACCCACCAATTTGGCAGCAACTCCCTGTTCCACTAGAGATCTTACAGACTGGAAGAAGTCCAAGTAGGTTGCCCTCTGCCCAATCTTTTCCACTCTCTCACTATTGCAACATCTTCAGCTTTTATTCTACTGTCTGTGCCTCATCCTCTAAATGGGGCAGAAAACACTATGGCAGAGATGAAAGAGACTGAAAGACCAAGTCAGGCCACCTGCAACCCAACTCCTCAACTTTCTCAACCTTTGCCCACCCTATCCTTAGTCCCCTGTGCTATCCTAGTCCCCATATTCAAACCCTATTCTGGGGCAGACACTCTCCTTCTCTACCAGAGACCAGCCCCAAATTGAGGTGGAGATTCCCCACTCTATCAAAGACAAAACAAACTGAGAAAATCCCAGGCCACATAGATCAGAAGATCAAAGAGAAAACAGAAACCAAGGAACAAAACACCCACCCAACAAAGACAAACTCAGAAGTAAATACCTAGACTTTTAAATACCTCTAACTCATATATCTAGAGGCCAGTATAAGAACACAAGAAACAACAGCCAAGAAAACATGCCACCACCAGAACCCAGTTATTCTCTACAACAAATTTTGAATATCCCAATACAATATAAGCACAAGAAAAAAATATTTTTATATTAATTTTATAAGGTGATTGAAGTCCTTAGGGAAAAATAAATAAATTCCTTTTGAAGTTTAGAAAAACACAACTAATTAGTGGAAATGAAAAAATACATTAAAGAAAGAAAAAATGTGAACAGTTGATGGACATAAATAAAACTGCTCAGGACCTAAAATGAAAATAGAAGCAATAAAGAAAACACAAATGGCAGAAATCCTGGAAATGGAAAATACGGATAAACAAATAGGAACTATAGATGAAAGCATTTTCAACAAAATACAAGAGTGGGAAGAAAGAATCCCAGGCATTGAATATGCAATAAAAGAAATAGATTCATTGGTCAAAAACACCCTAAAAAATCTAAAATGTTTCTGACACAAAATATTCAGGAAATCTGGGACACTATGAAAAGACCAAACCTAAAAATAACAAGAATAAAAGAGGGAGAAGATTTCCATCTTAAAGGCCAAGTAACATATGAAGGCAGATTTATTAGAATTACATCTGATTCCATAATGGAGTTACTAAAGCCAGAGGGCTTGGACAGAATCTTGCAGACAATAAGATATATCAGCCTTGACTGCTATACCAAGCAAAACTTTCAATGGCCCCAGAGGGGGAAAAAAACCAAGATTATGCACAACAAAGTCAAATTTAAGCAGTGTCTATCTACAAGTCCAGTTCTATAGAAAATGCTAGAGGGAGTAGGAGTCAGACATATTGAGACAGGGAGCATCCTAGGTCCAGAGCAGAGTGGGAGGTCCCAGGGACCTCATCCCAGAAGCCAGAGACACAGTTCTGGATTTGACTTCATGCCCAGGTCTGTCCTGGACCAGGGCTGGGAGAAGCCTTCTTCAGCAATCCTGGGGGTCACATCACACATGACTGGGCAGGCTCCAAGGCCAGATGCATCAAAACAGAGAGACAAATGTCTCTCTGAACAGTGTGACCCTGTGGTGTACAGGGCAGTATAGGTGTCAGACATCTTCAGACAATGAGGATCCTGTGGTCTGACAAGAGTAAGAAATTGTGCAGACTCTGTGTCCAGAATAGACAGGAGAAACAAAATCCCTATAACTACAACTGACTAAGATTCCACTAAGACCTGGCTAAGAGTGAACCAAGGAAGCAGTGGGCAGACACTAGTGCAAGAATACATATAACAATATAAACAACAATAAGGCACCATCAGAAGCAGCTGATGGCTCTATAACACCAAGACCTGATCAAAGCAATGAAGAGGAAACAGAAGGAAGCAACAATACGAATACCTTAATGAAGATTATAGAAGCTTTAAAGGGGATATAAAAAAGTCTCTTAAAAAATAGAAGAAAATACAAACAAAAATTTAAAGGAGATGAACAAATCTTTCACAAAAAAACAAGAAAGAGAAATCCAACAAATGAAAGAATCATTCCAGGAACTAAAAATTGAAATAGAAACAATAAAGAAGGCACAAAATGAGGCAAATAATGAAATAGAAAATCTGAAGAAATGATCTGGAACTACAGATACAAGCATAAGCAACAGAATCCAAGAGATGGAAGACAGAATCTCTGGAGTAGAAGACTCAATAGTGGAAATAGATAAATCACTCAAAGAAAGCACCAAAACCAAAAAAGCTATAACACAAAATGTTCAGGAAAATTGGGGCAACATAAAAACATCTAACATGAGAATAGTAGGAATAGAGGAAGAAGAAGAATACCAGCTCAAAGGCACAGATAATGTATTTAATAAAATCCTAGAAGAAAACTTTCCCAACTTAAAGAAGGAGATGCCTATAAAGATACAAGAAGCTTACAGAATACCAAATGGATTAGACCCCCCAAAAGTCTGCTTGGCACATAATAATTAAGCCACAAGTCATACAGAACATAGAAAAATATTAAAAGCTGTAATGGAAAAGGGCCAACTTACCTATAAAGGCAGACTCATCAGAATAACGCCAGACTATTCAATGGAAACAATGAAAGCAAGAAGGTCCTGGTCAGAAGTTATAGACAGTAAAAAAGCATGGCTGTCAACTCAGACTACTATACCCAGCAAAAGTATCAATCGCCATAGGTGGAGTAACCAAGATATTTCATGACAAAGACAGGTTGAAACAATACCGGTCCACAAATTCAGCACTATAGAAAGCACTAGAGGGAAAACTCCAACCTAAGGAACCCAGATATACCTATGAAACCACAAACAATTGATAATCTCACAGAAGAAATCCCCTCAAAAAAATAAACACATAAGCTACCACCAAAAAAACAGGAAATAACAATCAGTGATCATTAATATCTAGTAATGTAAATGGACTCAATTTACCTATAAAAAGACACACCCTAACATAATGGATACAAAAACAAAAGCCAACCTTCTGTTGCATACAAGAAACACACCTCAACTCCAAAGACAGACACTGGCTCAGAATAAAAGTTTAGGAAAAAATTCTCCAATCACATGTCCCCAAGAAACAACCTGATGTTGCCATCCTAATATCCAACAAAGTAGACTTCAAACTAAAATGAATCAAAAGATACCAGGACAGACATTATTTATTTGTCTCAGGAAAAATTGATCAAGATGAATTCTCAATCCTGAATATTTATGGCCCTCATATAAGGACACTTTCATATGCAAAAGAAACACTACTGAAGCTTAAACCTCACACTCTAATAGTGGGAGACTTTAAAACACCACTTTCACCCTTGGATAGGTCAGCCAGACAGAGACTCAACAAAGAAATAAGGAGTCCAACAGATGTTATGATGCAAATGGATTTAATAGATATTTATAGAAGCTTCCATCTAAACACAAAAGAATATACATATTTCTCAGCACCCCATGGAACTTTCTCTAAAATTGACCACGTACTTGGTCATAAAGCAAATATCAATAGATAAAAAAAATGAGAATAACCCCTTGTATCATATCAGACCACCATGGCCGAAAGTTAGAGTTCAACAACAAAAATTACAGAAAACCTATAAACTCATGGAAACTGAACATCTCTACTTTGAACCACCTCTGGGTCAGAAAAGAAGTTAAGAAAGAAATTAAAGACTTCCTAGAATTTAGTGAAAATGAATCCACAATATACCCAAACTTATGGGACATAATGAAAGCAGTGTTAAGAGGAAAATTCATAGTGCTAGATGCCTATATGAAAAACCAAGAGAAATTTCACTCACACAAGAGACCTAACAGCACAGCTGAAGGATTTAGAACAATTAATTAGAAGCAAACTCACCTAGAAGGAGCAGATGGCAAGAAATAATCAAACTTGGGTCTGAAATCAGTACAATAGAAACAAAGAGAATAATATAAGGAAAATTCTTCATCTATCTCACATCAGAAAGAGGTCTATACCAAGCTTTTTCTTTTGGACCAACAACTAGCTCAAAAGTGAAAACAAGAATACATCATATTAGATATGAATGCTTGGTCTTAGCTTAGTTCTATCCTGGCTAGCTCATTTAACTTAAATTATCTTGTTCTCTTTACTTACTATTTGCCTTGAGCCTTTTTTCTTTTCTTTTCTTTTCTTTTCTTTTCTTTTCTTTTCTTTTCTTTTCTTTTCTTTTCTTTTCTTATATTTGTTACTTTTCTTGCTTCACATGTTTGACTGACTGGTAGCTGACTGTCTTCTTGCCATGGTCATGTCCATCTCCCTTGCTCTCTCCTCCTTCTCCTTGTTCTTTTCTCTCTGCCTGTCAGCCCCACACATTCTTTCTCTCTCTAGCTATTGGCCATTCAGCTTTTTATTAGACCAATCAGTTGCCTTCAGCAGGCAAGGGGAAACAAAATATAACACATCTTTACGTAATTAAACACACATCCTTATATTGGTAAATAAATGCAGCATAAACAAATATAACATAACTTTGCCCAGTTAAAATACTATTGCACAACAGAGGGATAATTTCCAAAATGTATAAAGAACACAAGAAACTATGTATGTTTGGTCTTCTTGTGGGAATCTAACAGTGGGAGCAGGGGCTGTCTCTGACTCTTGTGCCCACTTTTGGGATCCTTATCCTTATATTTGGTTGCCTTGTACATCCTTCAACTTGATATGCCATGTTTGGTTGATCTCCATGGGAGGTCTGCCCTTCTCTGAATATAAGTGGAGGAGTGTATAAGGGGATCAGAGGGAAGCTGGGGGTAAAAGGAAGGACAGGAAACAGTGATCAGGTTGTAAAAAGAAAAAATAACAAACTCTGAAAATTTAGATATGAAGTGCAAAAAACCAAAACAAAACCCTCTAAATTTGTGATAATTATGTGATGATATAGTCCAGGAAAGAGTATCCAGACATTTGGTGACAAACTAATCCAAGAAGTTGTGCAAAAATCTACTTACATGGTATCTTAAGGTTTTTATTACTGTGAATAGACACAGTGACAAAGGCATCTCTTATTTAAAAAAAAACATTTAATTGGGGGTTCACTTACAGTTCAAAGGTTCAGTCCATTATTAACATGATGGTGATTATGGTCGCATGCAGGCAAACATGATGCTGGTGAAGTAGTTGAGATTCCTACATCATATAGACAACAGTAAGCCAACTGAGACTCTGTGCAGTGTCCTGAATATAGAAAACCTCCAAGCCCACCCCCACAGTGATACACTTTCTCCAATAAGACCATACCCATGCTATAAAACCATGCCTCTTAATAGTACCAGTCCCTATGAGTTTATGGGGCCAATTACATTTGAACTATCACAGACATGTTTAACATTTTGGTTGATAGAATCTATAAAAAGAAATGTCTCTCTAAATTGGGCATCTCATTGGGTCAGTTGAATAGAACCAAAGGCTGATATCCTGAGAGGAGACAATTCCTCCTGCCTGCTGGCTCTCTTCCTAGAGTATCAGCATTTCTTGCCCTTTGGATTGAGTAGAAGCATACCAGGTCCCCAGGCCTCAAGAATCCAGTCTAGAGCCAAACCATTTACTTTCCTGAAAACTCCTACCCTACATTCTCTTACTAATTTTCTCTATGGTATTCCAAATAAAACAAACATATCTAAAAATTTAAAGCTAATATTCATAAAAATAGAAACCATATTATATTTGTCCTTCAGGATTTGGGTTACTCCACTCAGAATTCTTTTTTCCAGCTCTGTCCGTTTCCTGTGAATTTCCTAATTTTGATTTTTTAACAGTTGAATAATATAATATTTCACTGTGTAAATATATCCTGTTTTTATTCAGCAATTGTTGGACATTTTGGCTGTTTACATTTTGTGACTCTTATGAATAGTAGCACTGAATATGGATAGACACCTATCTATAAAGTAGATCCTTTGTGTACATCCTAGAGTGGTGTAGCTGGAGCATGCTTTGATATAATAGAGGTTTGAAAAAAATGAAGTAAAATTTTCCTAAAACAAAAACATTAAAGTTAGCAATTTTTTTTTACTCCTATGGAACTTTAATAAGGTATTTTTGTTTCTAATTGGACAAGCTGATACTTTTTAATTCATGTGTGTAAAAATAAAGATAGACTTAAATAAATTACTGTGTTTCTATATCTAGTATCCAGTCATACTCAAAAGCAATAATAGTTGTAAGAGTCAGGTAACAGTCCATGCAAAAGTAAACAATTTTAAACAACAAAGTGTCAAGAGATTAACACTAATTTCTCAAAGACTATATTTTTTAAAATTGTATCACTAAAAGAAAAATTTGCTTAGTTAAACTGTGTTAGGTAAAATAAAAAGCCATTCAGGATAATGTATCAAATAGGTTAGTTATATACCTTAGGTCTTAAAAATATTAACTGCAAATAGATTGAAGATTTGAATAGGACTAATGTCACAGTGTAAACACTAGCTTATATTAGCATGATTATAACTTATGTAGGTAGCATGATTTTCATGTTCAATCTAAGAAACATTAAATGTCAACATTTGCTTTCAGGGTGTGTTAGCTTTATTGCTGTGTTTGTAGATGCACGAAGGTTGTCAATCAGCTCACTTAAAGTGACAAAATTATTCTGGGCATTTTACACATACGTCACTCAGACTGCTAGGAAGCCAAACAAGGAGGATTGAGATTTCCTTGTTTGGAGAGAGAAAGAAAATCACCAGAAGTTTTTGCTTGTTTCCGTCACGCTGTGTTTAGCCTTTCCTGTACTTGCAGATAAGCCCCCTGTGCCTGGGCTTATGTCTGCCTGGGACCTTCCCTTCCTAACTGGCTTTGTCTAGATTTTCAACCTGCTTAATCATAGTTTAGAGTACTAAAACTACCTACTCATAAATGCATATAGTACATGCATCATAATGACACTTCTATCAGTGCGGAAGTTCTGAGATTACTATTTAGTTAAATCTTCTTAACAGTGTTTTGTAGACATCATGCCTTGTAGCAAATCACATAGCTCACAGTTGAATCATTATGTCATAAGGAAACCTGTAGTTGGAAATTTCTGAGCAGGTCTAGCGCTGAGCTCTGTACCCACAGTCCTAAATAAACACACAGAGGCTTATATTAATTACAATCTGTTTGTGCTTGACTCAGGCTTATGACTTGATAACTTTTATATTTAGTTAACCCATATTTCTATCTATGCTTAGCCATGTCATATGGCTTGGTACCTTTATGCTCAGTGCAGCATTCTCATCCCCTTTCTCTGTCTCTTGTTGGTATCTCTTTCTCTGCTCTTCTGCTTTCCAGAATTCCTCTAGTCTGCTTGTCCCACCTCTACTTCCTGTCTGGCTATTGGATCAATCAGCATTTTAGCAAGTCAATATTAACAATGACAAATATTTACAGTTTACAAAAGCATAAGCCCACAGCAGAAACCTTTTATCTTATAGCTTATAGCACAAACAATGGAGCAGTGCACAGTGCATAGTAGTAGGAGTTGACAGTGGGAACAGGATGTTGCTAGTCTATAAATTTTCCACCCTTATACCATCATCGGTCTATGACATGCCCCTTCTATCTTTGATACATAGACAATAGTGCCACACATCTGTTTAATGTGTCCTTTGACTGCATCATTTTTGGCTTTAAGAGTAATAGAATGCTCCATATATGTGCTTAGTGTGCATGCTTAGTGTGTGTGTGTTTGAAAGAAAAAGTGTGTGTGTGTGTGTGTGAGAGAGAGAGATTGAGAGAGAGAGAGAGATTGAGAGAACACAAATTTCAGTTGGTATTAAATGAACCAGATATTGGCTGGAATATCAGAGAAAGGAAACAGAACACATTCAATTCTCACTCATCCAGCTACAATACCGCACTGTTTACCTATGCTTACTTAAATATCTTCTTCACCTAGTTGTTTTACTCCAGGCTCAGCTCTGCATCATAATGCTAGAGTTAAGGTTAAATGTGTGAACTACTGCTGTTTGGTAGTCTCTGGAGTTATAGAATTAAAGGCATAAGTCACCACTGTGTCATACCCATAGAATTAAATGTATGAGTTACCACTCTGTGACCCTCCTGGCTTGACAGAGGGTAGATCTGTTCTCTGATATTCCAGCCTGATTTTATTAAATATAAAATATATCACCACATATCCCCTTTGTGTAAAAAAACAGTTTATAACTAACATAAGAAAAACCATATACAATAGATAGAATAATTAATTATATACAATATATACATACAATCATTACATGAGTAATGTCCAATCCATTAACAATTGACAAGTTCAAAGAAAACATTCCAATATTTATACAATTTTGGTGAGTCCAAAGGATTGTGCCTAATTCACTTTGTATCTAACTTGTATTACTAACTAAAAACTATATTTTGAGGCCTCTCAAACTTATATGCTTTAACTTTTAAGTGAGTTTCTTTTCTAAATCTGTCCTAGAAAACTATAACTACAACTATCTCATCTTCAACTTCCTCAGAGACCCAAAAGGAAATAATATTAACAAAGTAAAAAGCATGGGCAAGCAAGCAACTTTCATAAAATGTAAGAAATGAAATAGCTGTCTACCTGGACAGTGCCCCAAGGTTTTTCTGTATTGTTGAAGTACTCATCTTCAGCCTACAGGCTTAGCATATCTGATAGACTTCCCTGTGAATCAGGATATTCTTGAAGACTTTCCTGTCTTGTCCTGGCAAGATTCAGCAATTCTTTGTGTGTGTGTGTGTGTGTGTGTGTGTGTCCTGCTTGCCCATTTTGAATAGCATACTGTCAGCAGTCAAGGCAAGAGTGGCTAACTTTTGTCACAAAGTAAGTCAACTCCATATGGAGTTTTTTTGATGTTCATAATCTTTTCTGAAGTAGATTGGTGCTGCCAGGAACAGATGTCCCATTGTCATAAAAAATCTATGTTTTTTAAAAAATATCTTAAATGCCATATTCTATTTATTTCTGAAGTATTTGAAGATCTGTTCATCTAAAAAATATGTGATCTTGAAACCATATCTAATATAATTGTAAGTTATATTGTAATGTCTACTAACTTGAATTTCTTCATAGCATAATTAGATGGTAATAATAACTTTCATGGACTAATAGTTTATATTACATTGTTAGATGAACTGTATAGGTATGATACCTTGAACAAGCATATACATGTATATATATATACAGCAAGAAAATTAATCTCAATCTTTTATCAATATATATAATTTGTATACAATTTGCAAAAAGACCAATTCAATATAAAATATTTAAAGCTAGTAATTGCTTTTTCAAAGTAGATTCAATAATCTACCCTAATATCCTATTATATTTGTATGCCTTTTTGTCTTTCTTTAATTCTTTCTGAAACAATAGCCCTGAATCTAATCTTGTTTGTTTAACTTTTTTTCTAACCATAACTGATAACATTTTTTAACTAATTAATTTAAACAATGACAGTCATTCATAACCCACTGAAAGACCAAAAACCACCCACCCTACCTCTTGGGAATATGGATACCATGCTCTTCAATTTTCTTCTGCTGTCTGGAGGCAATGGCACTTTTAAAGAATCCTGAAAAGAAAAGTTTTGTTAATTTTCAAGTCCAGAAAAATAGTAGCTGTATCATTTGTTGACCGACCAGTCCCTGCATAAAGTGCTCGGCTTGTCTCAAATCCTGGCTAGAGTAGTCTGTGAAGCTGGTTCATCTCAGCTAGCCACCTCGAAAATGTCCTGAACAGTTTGTAGTCCAAATCTGATGTTTGGTTGGTATTTGTCAGCCTAGTGTTTTTGTCATCATCCACATGAAATCGTCACTGTGGAGCACCATCTTCCTTTTGAATACTTCAAATTAGCAATTAGGCATTGTCATAGGTCACTGCAGAAAACAGATGAGACTAAAACCCAACACAATGTACAAGGAGCTAAATAAAGCCCCCTTTTCTAGAACTAATTCGTATTCTTTTTTTTTTCTCTGTATTTATTTATTCTAATTCGTATTCTATATTAACATCAATATTATGACAAAAAGTTATATGTATATAATTTATATATTTTAATATAAATATTTAATCAGCATAGGATTAGTAACAATAGTATAGTAGCTTATTTTTAGTTATTTTTTGTCTCATATCAGGTGGGTCTTCTAATATGATGCAGAGATTTTGCATTTTCCTTTAACAAATGCTATGTTTTAGAGGAGAAAGCCACACTCCAGCCCCAAAGCCAGTTTTAATTTATAATTAAACTGGGACTTCAACTTCTCTTACAAATAAAGACATATACAGGTTAAGTGATGAGATTTTATCTTGTAGAGTAAGTATACTGGTATCAATAAGTCTGATATTCTTTTGCTTCTGAATTTTTCAGGATAGCCTCCCTTCTACTTTATGTGTCTAGATGTTCAAGGTCTTTTAACTTGTTGAAGATGGGTATTTCTAGCTTTCTGTAAAGACAAAAACAAAAACCTCCCCAACCTTTTGTTTTTCTCACAACTTAAAAAATTGTAATATGGGTAGATGAGCCATCATTTATTTTCATAAAGTTTCTCCATTTTTTCCAGTTGAGCTGTCTGCCTTAGGGAACAGAAACTACCTCATCTAAAGAAGAAATCACAATGGGAAATGGATATATACACATCAGTCTACATGTTAGATTCTGACTTGATATGTAAACTGAACTAAAAATTAGTTGAAATAGAGGTGGTATCTTGCCATTTACTTTGGTTGGTGTTTGGAGAATACAAGAAGAGTACAAATCAGATCTATGCTATGGAACCACTCCTGGAAACCAAATAATGAGAAAAAACAGGATCAGGAAGGCTATGATAGATTTTCTGATCAAGTTTGTCTTCAGATGAGGTATGGGCAAACTGCAATGCAACAAGTGAGGATTCATTTTGAAATTCAATTGGACCTATTGGTCCTCAGTCAGTGTATAGAGCACTTGAGTTTTGGATGCTGTAGTCAAAGTTACTTTGAATTAGAAAAATCTTCAAAAGCTCTGGAGCAATGTTCAGTGGTGGGTAGATATGGAGATAAAGTAATATGAATGAAAGGACTAACTCCATCTGAACATTGGACAAGTATGTGTCCAGAGGGTATACCCTGTGTCTTTCTCTGCTGCAAGAAATTATCTTGAGTGGATATGCTACAAACTATATGAGTTGTCATGCATGGTTTGGCAAAATGGGAATTTTGAAACTTGCAAGTTTACTTGCTTTGTTCAAGGCCCTTTCAATAGACTGATGCAGGAAGTAAAGGAGGAGGATAGTTTATAAAGGAAACTGGTAGAATTTAGAGGGACCTAAAGGGTGGTAACCCCCATCCATGACACTGCATGCAATATTGCTTTTTGATGGAAAGACTGATGTAGTAGATGAGGTTTTATGCTATATTGACTTGCTAATGTTTTGTAGTTCTTTGATTACTGAGTACTAAAACTATTTCGCATATTTTTGGAATAGATGGCAGTGAAAGTACAGAGATCTTGGCAACCATATGCAAATATGTTACATTATAAAAACGTAACCCTTGAGTTTCTCGTGAGTTTATCTAAACATCCAGAAAAGCAATACAAACATTAGTAAGAAGATTGAATAAAGTCAATCAGTGGATGGAAGGAAGGCTACTCCAGACCAGTATCAGTGGTGGGCTAGCTTCCTATGATGTATTTAATTATTAGCTTGGAAGACTTCTGAATCCTCCATACAATACAGGCTTTTGGTGCTACTATTGATTACATAGAAGATAAGATAGTAAGTCTCTGTTAACTGAAGACACCACTTCTTTGGTTGCACATCACTGAGAAATCAAACTGTAACTGAGCTGGAAAATCCCTTCTGCTGAATCACAGCACTAGGCAACACTATGCAGGCTGCTAGGGAATATTATTGTCAATGTTCCTACTTGACTGAAAACCATATGTGCTATACTATCAACATTTCAGGCAAGTTGTTCTTATGAGTGCAAAAGTGAGGTGAATGTCTTGAGTGCTATCAACTATTTTATGATCAAATTTAAAGGCCACTCCATAGGAGCAATTCAATATTTGGTACTATAAGTTTAAGCTGAAATCTGTGGCTAGGGAAAACAGGCACCAGCAGGGACGCTTCTTTTATTACTTTGTAAAATAGACCTGATATGTTTGCCAAATGTCTTTTTGAGCATTTGTGTTTATGCCAATAGATTACTTCTGCCATTAGCCATAAAGGAAGACAACAGTTTATAGAATGTTATTACTACCAGATATACAACTGGTTGAACTGCTTAGAAATAATCACTGAGTAATGTGTTCTATACTGTTGCTATGGTAGTAATAAACCAATGCTCACCCCTAACTGAAGTAACAAGCTAATGTATCTATATCACTTCTTTTATGATTCTGGGACACATTGCATAAGAAGTGGGAAGAAAAAAACATCTAATAGTTGGAGGGAGGGGTAGAATGTCATATAGTTGTTTTATGTTTTAAAGATGATCATTGCCACCATTAATCAGTCATCTGTGCTGCCTATAAAAAAAAAAGACTCTTCAGTGATACAGATACTTTTACTTTCCTTTGGGGATTCCCTAATACTGTAGCTGATTTTGTGTCATCCATGACCCTATGAACAAATTCAACTAACATACCCTGGTTTACGAAACTGGACTTTAACAAAATCCTTCAGTCTTTTAGTGTTCCCTCTACTTGGAGTGACAAGTGTTTCTTTATGTCTTCCTATGAAAAGTAACATGTTAAAGCCAAAAATTGCTATGTTATATTAAAACCTTGCCATGTGACTTGACACTTAAGATGAGTATTGACTTATTTTATTTCTCAACATTAGTTTCCTAGAATGAACTGGCTCTTTGCCTATTGCCTTCCCCTTATAAGACCTCAGTGATAGATAAAAATACTACAAGCAAATAAGGAAAGAGGGGAAAACAGTCTTGCCTGAAGGAAGAAGAAAAACACCTGGTTATATAAATTGTCAGCCTGAAACATATACAAATGGGTAACATTACACAGACTGAGAAGGTTCTATTTATGTATTTAGGAATTAAACAGCAATTAAAGAATAGGAATGCATATACACATGTAATAACAATTAAAGAAAAAGAGGCCATAAGTTTGAAAGTGAGCAAGGAAACTGGGGGTACATGGGAGGGATGGAAGGGGGAAAAGGAAGGAGTAGTGATATAATTATGTCATAATCTCAAAAAATTAAAAAATTATCCCCCTGACACTGCTGACTCTGCAGTATTGAATGGTAAGAGCCCTGCTCTTTGTAAGCCACCACAACACATGCCCAGTAGCATTGAGTGTGTAAAACCCAGCATTGTCTGGATCTATTTCTACCACCATATGTAGATCTTTTACTTCAGCAAGAAATGGTTTCATTCTCATAGCTCCCCATCCAAGGAGAGTCTGCTTATAGTCACTTGCCCCATAGTCACCTGTCTGCTCAAATTCTTTAAACTAATTGTTCTGGATTACTTTACAATCAAACATCTAATTGACGTTTCAACTTTTTATATTCAATTTATATATATATGAGTGTGTTACTTGTAAGTATAAATGGGCATCATGTACATGTGTAATACTTGTGGTGGTTAGAAGGCATCCATTAGAATTAGAGTTATAGATGATTGTGAGCCACCATGTGACTGTTGAAAATTAAACCCCAGTCCTCTGAAAGAACATTACTCTTAACTGCTGGGCTGTCTCTTGCCCAAGTTGGTACTTTGAAACAGAAGATTAACTATTCATTACTTGATGATTGTAATTGACACAGCAGTCACTCACAAAACACACAATTCTCTTTTAATTATAAAGGCTCTTTCTTGTTTTTATCCATTCCTTCAGAAATCTTATTTCTTCTCTCAATTATTTCAATAAAAAAGTTGGCCAACTTCTGGATGCTTATACACTCTCATGCATAATAGAGTATTCTAACTGTTCTAACCATCTATATACCAAGTTATAACTGAGCATGTATATAAAGAGGCTTGTTTGTAGAAGTCTCACTGTGTATTAGGCATGCTCCAATCATCCTTTGCAAACACGCGTGAAGTGCTATAAAGAAGGAGGCCTTCCTGATGTTCAGTCAGCACCCTCTTTACTCTCTTTTGAATCTGTGTACCTTGAGGGCAATGCTGCCATTTCAGTTCACCATCTGGCTTCTTACAGCACTTCTAATGTGGCAGGTGTTCAATAAACTGCATCAAGTAAGGATCTGTGGTTGACTGATTAACTTCTTGGCAAGTGAAAAATATTTGATATTCCCCTTGAGTTTACAAATGGTTTATGCACTTCACGAAGAACCATTCCTCAGTCATTCTGGCCTAGTGAGAATGTGACCAACAGCCCCTAAATAAAACAGTAAGGGCCCTGTTAAGAAGGTTGTCTCTATCCACATGGAATGTTTTCATTTTATTACTCTATTGTTGAGCACATAGCACACTGAAATGTAAGTTGTACACTGAAAACTTCCACCCCAAGCCCAGCTGTCTTCTAGTGGCCTTTCTATGCTGTTTGCAGTGCAGATCACTGATTAGAACTATAGCATTTCTGACCTGCAATAAAACTCACACGTTCTCTTAAACATATGCTACTACACAATGAATCTCATTGAAGGAATAAAAAATCAATGTGAATTCTACTGGACTGATTATTTTCAGCTTTGCAGTGCTGTGGTTTAAAAGATCAAATAATGCAAGTCACAGCAAGTGACTTCAGATCTCCATAAATTCTGATCCTGGAAATGGTGTGACAAAATTAGAAAGAGTAGTTTCCTTTGTCAAGACAAGGTGTGTTTTCAAGCTTAGGCCCTCCTAGTCAATGTAGGTTCTCACATGAAGCAGAACCAGAAGTCTTATTCCAATCAAGAAAGTAGCAGAAGAACATGGCTGAAAATGAGACTCACTACTGGAACAATAGCTGATTCTCTTTCGGAAAATATTAATTTTCCTATTAGCTATAGCAGTATCAATATACACTGAGACCTAATTTGAATGTATTAATATTGATCTTGTTACAAAGTAAATGAGTTTCAAAACTTTATACATATACATATGTTTGGATTTTCTAGAGAAATAGAACATATAGAATTGCTCTCTCTATATATATGTATATTCCCTCTTTTATATATATGTATTATATATATATTTATATTCAGAAAGAGAATTTTTTAAAAGAATAATTTTAGTGCTATGATCCAGCTGGTCCAAAAAGAATGGATGACTTAGTCTGTTTTCAGTATTCACTGGAATCCCAAAGAAGTGATACCAGTGAAGGAATGTACTTGCTAGCAAGGTGACAGCTAGCAGACAAAGAACAAAAACTTCCATATTCCATGAGCTTGTGTAGGCCTCCCGTAGAAGAGGGGGCCAAGATTAAAGATATATGTCTTTTCACCTCAAAAATCTCAATTAGAAGTAGATCTTATTTCAATTAAACAACAACAAAAAATTTCTCACAGGTGTGCCCTCCATTTTTGGATTTAATTAATTCCAGATGTAATGATATTGACAACAGAGAACACACATATCTTTATTATTTCCAAGAATTTTAAAATAGAAGGCACCTTACCTATACATTACTGAAAAATACTACTACAAAACTCCCCTCTACTCTTCTCACCTTTAGAAAATACATATGTACACACATACACACACACACACACACTAAAATGGGATAAATTCTTAATTTAAAAAATTCATATGCATTTTAAAAAGCATTTTTGTAAGTATGGAATGTTTAGTTTTTTATTATAAGCACACTAAAATATTAAACATATTTTGTTTTGATGCAGAATTTGAATGGGGGAATATTTGCTCTTATCAAAAATTATGGCATTGCTTTACTTTCTTTCTAGAGTAATCATTTAAATTAACATTAAATTTTGTTTTCTGAAACAGCATTTGAATGTCGTAATAATGCATGCAATTTAAAACTAATATTAATGTTCTGACAATACCCAATAGAAGAGGGATACATATTTAATGAGCATTTAAGTTTTAAAATGAAGATACATAATGCTTATCTAAATAGTTATAACTACATAATTTTTAAAATATGAATAGTACATACAATAATTCTCACTTTATGTTCTTATGAAATTTTAAATCTACTCTGATGCTCTGATGGTTTATTTTAAACATTCACACAATTGCTTGTTTATAGTTTATAGTTTATTATTTCTATAATATAAGAATGCCTGCTTATATTTGCTTTGTAGTTTCCTGTGTCTTTGCATTTGGCCAGGCTCTTAGCTAAGCCACATTACTTCCACCACTGCATATGTGCTCACATAGTCTGTGGATCCCTTGTAGCTCTGCAGCAGGATTTTTCAAATTCTTTTAAAACCATTCTTTAGAGAGTCTAACCAAAGTCCACATCATCTAGGTGGGCTGTCCCCAGAGCTTGCATCTACCTTTTATTAACATTTTGATGCAAAGCACTGGCAACATATTTCCTGACCTGATGGTATATGATTTACAAAGGTGTGAATTCAGTAGATAGTGATAAATACCTCTTATGACTGCTTTTCTTAACTTCTGTCAGGGAAGAGTTAAATAGTACAGTACATGTCATCTCAAAAACAACACTTTCTACTGTAGGGTAGTTATTCCAATATTACCAGATACTAATCAGTCTTGTTCAGTTGATAACTGAGTACTATCTAAAATTATTTGGCTATAGTAAAATATAAGTATTGTTCTTAACAGTGTAAAGCCAAAATTTATATTTGTAAATAATTTTAGCAATATAGGACCAATACTTTCAGTCCTATAAATGTGAGATGGAACAGAAAGACAAATCAGTAAGCATTAGTAATCAGGCCCAGACCATAGATATGAAGTACTTAGGGACCTGTGCACATTTTAATGAGTTAAAGGTAACATTTTTCCAGTGTGAGATTTGAATACGTAAAGAAAACTGGCTTGTCAGTTTAAGTTGTCTGACAAGAATTTAAAAACAACTGTGAAATGGTATTTATAAATTCACACCATCAATAATTAGCTTCTGAATGCAAATGAATTAATTTCTTAATTCGAAGATATAAGATTGGATTCCAGAATTTTAAATAAAGAAGACTTGACAATATTTTAATTTTGAGACTGACTTTGGCTTTAAGGATACACACAGGCTGAATGGGAAGGATAAAACAAAACATTGCATGAAGTTGGACAGCAAGAGAGGAGGCAGAGCTAAACTTTTATCACATAAAAGGGATGTTAGGTCAAAGCCAAAACCAAAAGGATGGTAATTACATAATGATAAGTTCAATAATAAATTCATTAAATGTATATAAGAATCATAAATATACATGTAGATAGAAGAAAAACACCTAAGAATATAATAAAAGCAAATATTCACAAAAATAAATGCAAAGAATGGCAGTGACATAGTGATATAGGAGACTCCACTTCCAACGACAGATTGTCTAGAATTAGGCTGATGAGTAAATATTGAAAAAAATACAGTTTTGAGTCAGATATATACAGAAGAGAACCATCCATCAGTAGCTGGAAGCAGATTCTTATTGAATACACATAAAACAGTCTCCAAGTTAGACTGCACAGTAGGCCACAAGGCAAATCTTAGAAATTTAAAACTTTGAAATTAAATAAAGTATTTCTTCAAAATTTATAGTATCAAAAAGGAAATGAAATTATAGGACAAATATGAAAAATTCTCAAATGAGGAGTTTTAACAGGAGCTCTTTAACAATCAATAGATCAAAAAAGAAATCAAGAGTAAAATTTAAATTTTATTGCTTTCTTTATTCTATGTGCATGTAAATGCAGGTGCTTGTATGCCAGGGCATGTGGGTGGAGGTCAGAATAGGCACTGTCATGCCAACCTGTGGACTCCATTGATTCCAGGATTCAGGTCATCAGCCTGTACACAAACTACACAACCTACCCACTGGGCAACCTCACCAGTCTGAAAAGAAGAATTAAAAAGTCTTGAAACAAACAAAAATGGAAATTTAAAATATCAAAAATCAGGAGATAGGGCAAAAATGATTCTAAGAAGAAGTCTCTAGTAATAAAGATCTTTGTTTAAAATGATGAAACTTATCAAATGTCAGAAAAGAAGCAAAAAAGTCAAGGAACTAAATATAGAAGATTTAATAATGTTCAAAGTTATCAGAAGTAAATAGTGATAACAGCAGAAATGAATGAAACAAAGGAAAGTAGAAAAGATTGAATAAAATTACCTATAGCTACTTTAAGAACAAAAGAGGAACCTTAGGCTAGAGACATGGTTCAGCTACTAAAGGCTAGGCTCACAACCCCCCAAAAGAGGAAACTCCAACAAATACATATGAAAAAGGAACACTACAATTGGCATCCCAGTGTACTCACTCTTTAGTGGACTTTAAAAAAAATATATAAAAAGAGAGAGAGGTCATTGTACACAAGAACTCAAGACCAGAACATAGCTAAATGACACAATGCCTCACTTCTGCATTGATGGCCTCTGTCTGAGGGGTGAGTATAGAAAGACTTGTTTTCTTTAAGTGTCTGGCCACAGAGAGTTTAATTATGCTCCAGTAAGCAAATGAGTAGCATGGATGGGCAGTTGTGTAAATGGGGAGATCATAAGAGTGGGCATGATACTGAGAGGTCTGATATCTGAGTTTGATGGGGTGCATGATGTAAAAACACAAAATAATAAATATATATGAAAAATTTTTTAAAAAAGGAAAAAGAAATACTATGATTAATATCAGGGTTTTACTGGCTTTGTAACTTTTAAAGGCTTGGTTTTTTTTTTTTAAGTTTTATGGAATAATACCCTTCATATTAGCTGCAAACAGTATTAAATACCTTGGAGTAACTATAACCAAAGAAGTAACAGACCTATTTGACAAAAATTTTAAATCATTGAAGAAAGAAATTGAAGAGGATATCAGAAAATGGAAAGCTCTCCCATGTTCCTGGATTGGTAGGATCAACATAGTAAAAATGGCAATTCTACCAAAGGCACTCTA
>PVIH01009222.1:0-22479 GCA_004025045.1 Sigmodon hispidus | reverse complement strand
TAGGATTGCCAAAGCAATTTTACTCAGCAAAAAAACCTCAGGAGGTATCACCATCCCTGACTTCAAGCTATACTATAGAGCTACAGTAATAAAAACAGCCTGGTACTGGGATAAGTATTTGTCATAGTTCTTTAAGTTATGGTAGAATTTGGTAGTAAGTTCATATTTTTTTGTGTTTGTTTTTGTTATTGCTGTTTTTTATTTTTAGCATGGAGTATTTTATTAGTACTTTAAGTATTTCAAGGTTACAAGGTATACATTTGTTAAAATCACTCATTGAATTTAGGTTTAATTTTGCTATCTAAAAACTCACCAGTTTTTTTCAGAATCTTCAATTTATCAAAACAAATTTATAATGTATCTCCTTATGATTTTCAGGAATTTCATTCATACCTGTTATGTTCACTTTTCAATTTCTAGTTTTATTAAAGTAGGTCTTCCTTTTTTGTTTAATTTGGTTAAGAATTTTCCATTTGTTTTTATCCTTAAAAAATAAATTAATTAATTAAAAAAAACAATTGGCATCCCAAACATGTAGAGCATTATAGAGATACTGTGAATAATTATATGTCAACATATTAGATAGCATAAAAGACATGGAAATCTTCTCAGCATATTTAAATTGTCAAAGCACAGTGAGGAAGAAAGTATGATCTGATGTGATGTAACTTACACTGTAATTTAATTGCCATTGAAGCAGTATGAAAACTTGTGACCTTTAATAAACAGCTTTATACCATCACCAGGAAAGAGGGCTTGCTTTTTTCTTGGCCTCTCTTTACCTTTGTCCAAGTGACATCTTCTGTGTTTTATGCACCAGAACCATCACCAGATGGAGGTACCTGGCACTGATCTTACTGGCACCCAGAACCATGAACCAATAAATTTGTTTGTCATATATTAGTTAATATGTGGTATGCTATCAAAACAGATTATAATGGCCTAAAAAACAAGTAAGAAACTTCAACTAGTTATTAAAAAGTTATTCAAAGAAATGGGCTAGATGCCTTTGCTGATGAACTGTAAAGAAATATTTAAAGTATCAGTGTAAAATCTTCTCAAACTTTTAAATTTGGAAAAATGAACATTTATTTCATGAGGTCAGCATTATCACAATACCAAACCTAGACAAAGGAACTTTATTAACAGTCAAAATCCCTGATGAGAAATAAATATTAAAGTACCCAGTAATACACTAACAAATAATATTAAGCATCACAATAAGATATTCAGCATGATTAACTGGAATTTATGATCATGGCACAAGGATAATTTAATAACAAATCAATATGCATAAAATATGATATTAATAAAATGTAAGATAAATATTTCCATGGAATCACTTGAAGATTTTTTATTTTTTTATTTTTCATGACAATGGTTTTGTACAATTAGAATAGAATTCATAAATCAGAACAAAATAATAACTGTATAGGACAAACCTTCACACAGAGCTGGGAGTAGAAAGTTGAGAGCTTTCCTTCCAGTGGTAAAGGAGATAGTCCTGTGCATTTTGAACTGCTTCTGTTTAACACACTGCAGAGGTAACAGCCATGGCCATTAGGCAAGATGAATAGAGTAAAAGTCAAATTGGAGAAGAAGATGTAAAGTTGTTTTCTTATAGATAGCATGATACTTTATACAGAAAATGCACCCAACCCCAAACTACCAAGAATTATTCAATAAAGTGGCAGTATATAAAATCAACATGTAAACATTAGCTTCAGTTATACACACTATAAAAAATCTATCTGATAATGTGTTAGGAAAATAAGTTCATCTACAACAGTGAAAAATTAAAATATTAGTTAAGCTATTGAAATAAGTTGTATATTCATTGAAAGATATAAAACATTGTCAATAAAGCCAAATAAGCTACAACTGGAAAAAATGACCTATACTTATAGATCAGAAAAAATTTTATTGTAAATGCCCAAGTAATAGACAAGTTCAAATCCTGTGCAATCACAATAGAACTGAATACTCAAACAATCTTAAGTAGGAGAAACAGATAAAATTGAATGATCAACCATTAAAACAATAAGATACAAACTAATGGAAAAGAACAACGAATCCAGATAAAAAGCCATTAGTATATGGTTTTCTAATATTTGCCAAAAATGCCAAGGGCACACAATGGGAAAAAATGGCAATTTCTTTAACAAATTATATTGAGAAAATTGGGAAGCTGCATATAAAACTAGAAAGTGACACCTCATTTTAAATAATCCCAAATGTCTTCATTACTTAAAGGTGCAATAAGAAGTCATACAATCTCTTAATAAAGCTCAGAGGTTCTATGCCTCTGTATCCTGCAATACTTGGTTTTTGTGTGATCTGTCTAGGTTTCTTTATAACTATGTGAAAGATTGCAGCCCAGTGAATACAGTTCTTGTCTCTGAAAGTATGATATCTTATTGAGAGTGAGTAAGATTATTAACAAAAGTGTAGGAAAAGATTTATGAACTTGGCATGCAACAAGACTCTGACAATACAAAGTTACACATTGTGCACCTATACCTGCATGTGTATGTGTGTGTGTGTGTGAGAGAGAGTGTGTGTGCTTGAGTGTGTGTGCGCGCATGTGTGCATACCTGCAGGTAGGCTTTCCATTTTATTTTGTTTAACCTTCAGCAAAAAGAAGCCATTTTTACACCCACACACTGATTTGGAAGCATTAGGATTAACTTTGCCTCCTCCAAACATTACTGAGTTCATGTTTGAAAACATGTCTGGTAAGAGTTGAGAAATATTTGCTAAATGGAGGAATGCCTATAGCATCGATAAGTCAGTTTGAATCTAAATCCTCTTGTAAAAGACCTTTAACAATAGTATGAAGAAAAGAAATGCAGTGAATTTCATAAGGTTGTGTGGGGTGGAGTGTACTTCACTGATGAGTGCCTGAACAATATGTATACAAAAGGCCCTGTGTTCTCCTCAGCACCACAAAAATATCTATTTACAACCAATATCATAACTGTATGTGTAATGATATCAAGCATGGCCCTTATCAACAATGGGATGAAAGACTAGAAGCCAAAGTTGTAGATTTGCAAGGCAAGAAAAATGAAAGTATATGTATAATCACATAAACCTTCTTCGAATGTTGCTAAGTTTAAAATAAGTACTCAAATTTGTCTTTCTTCAGTTTAGTTTTTTTTTATTAGTTTTAATTAAATGAGAATAGGCATGATTGCTGAGTTCTGTTTATAAAGTAATTAATTTAGAATAAGTTTTAAAAATTCTGCTTTCAAAAATAGTCTGAAAAAGCTACTCTTTTGTTTGTATGGCAAATGATAAACCCAGCTAAATACATAACCAACTTAGAAAAAAAATTAAAATTAAAAAACCAGATAATATAATCTAATGTATTTAAATATCTAAACTCATGTTCTCTTCAACTTGATCATTTCATCAAAATTCAAATGTTACTGACCTAAACAAATGAGCTAAGCATACAGTCTTATTTCATATATGTGTGTGTGTGTGTGTGTGTGTGTGTATAATTAGGTATATAAATTTTAAACTCCCTTTCCCCAAATAAGTATGAGTTGTTATAATTTAGAAGTTAGGGACTCTTTCGAATCTTAAAAAGACCATGAGTAATTAATATAAAATTCTAATTTATTGCTAGAAACGAGTTATTTTTCTTCAAGGCCCAGGTCACCTGTTAAAATAAGGTAACTTGACGCTTCCTGAAAACAAGTGCCCAGTGGAAGCAAGTTCATCTGTGTGAAGAAGTTGTATTTAAACTTGATTTGTTTCTTGCTAGTTCAAAATATCATATAACACTGATTATTATTCATTTATTTTTAAAATACAATGCTTTTTTGCCAGTGAAAAAAATGAAATAAAAAAGAAATAACAATAATAAAGAACACAATTTATTTCCTCCTAACTTCCCTATCAAAGAACTTTTTTGAGTAATTACTTTGGACATAAAACTCACTGAATCTATTAGATAATGAAGACAAGGCTTACCAAATAATTGGCTTAGTAAACTGCTCACTATAACTTCAATAAATAATTTCTTGCTAAATTATTTTTTATAGTTAATAAAAACTATAGAAGAACTAAAAATAATCCTTGGGTTTGTTTTTGTTCTCTTTTTCTCCATTTCTATTACTTGTCTATATCTTTATATAGGGCTTAATCATTGACCTGTTTTCTGATAACTTCTCACATGATAGAGTTCATTCCCAAAAGTGGTATGTGTGTTTATAAAATATAAACTAAAGAACTATAAAATTACAAAGATTTTTTTTGTTTCTGAGATAGTCCCTTCTTTCCATATCTGTAAGGAAGAAAAAGAGATGTTGAATTTTTCTCTGAACTCTGAAGGTCTTCCAGCTGTGTCTTGAAAGGAGGCTTGACTTTTGACTTATTTCTTGCTTTATGGATAAGAGCTCAGCTGCTTTCATAAACAGTGGCCAGCTGTTCAGCTTCTAACACCATGCAACAGTCTACCACTTTTCACTAAAGAAATTCATCTTGATTGTATCTTATTCCCCAATCCATGCTAAAAACTCATTAAAATTTTTGATTTATAACTGCTTCCTTAATAAAGATATTTACCCAGGTATGGAGCTGTTGGTTGAAGTCTGCAAGTTGCCTGGAAGATCCAATGTCCTCTCTTTACTCACTAAGAGAGTTAATTGTTCAGAGAAATATGGGAATCCAGAGCTAGTGCCATTCAAACAAGAGGGCAGTTGATGGGTGGTGCTTGCTGGGCACTGCACTTAAGGAAACACATCCACCTATACAAAGATATTTCATGCAATTCCAGCCACATAGAACACTAAGGGAGGAAAAGATTGTTTGGCTCTTATTTGTGTTTCCCACTATGCAAGTGCCTAGAAGAGCAGCAGTACAATACTGGGGGTGACCAAATTCAAAACAATTCTATCTCCAAGAAGTATTACAGCACAGAAAATACAAGGGCTTACACTGTTCTATGTTTTGTTTCTTAAGTAAAGATTTTCAATTAAGCCTTTTTTTCTATCACTGAACAGAAAAGAATAGAAAGAATGAATACATAAAAATACAGATACATTTTCAAAAACAGAGCAGACTTGTTTTGCCATTAAGTGTTTGTCTTCTGCTAAAGAATAATGATGTTCTCAATTTTTTTGTGTGTAAAATGCATTAGGTAAGGAAGATATCATTATAAAAACCAAAAGATAAAAGTGGGGATGTGGTTATAGATGTCTATATTTATTGTATATATGGGTGCTGAAATAACACATTATTACAGACATGTCTCTTTCCTAAATGCTACAGACAAGAGTTGTTTCGAGACTGAAGGAATGAGAGAAGCAAATAAGAAAATGTTCCCCATGGAAACCCAAGTATTTAGTGATAAATTCCTAGGCAAATACTTTCTTAGCCATTGTTCTCTCAGACTATTCTTAATTGCTTTTCAATGCAATAAAAACTGTCATTTCAAAACTAATGCCTCTAGTGGTATGGGTTGTATGAAGTCTGATGTAACTAAAAATCCACTGTGTATTTTCTGTGCTAAGTCAGAGCCTGTAAATTTGCAGTTCCCTGGGATCTTTGAACTGGGAGCTTCAACAAAGGAAAACATAAACATTAGAAGGTTTTCTGCAAAGTATGATTAAAGTGTCTACAGAATGCGATGTGTAAGCATCCTGGGGTGTTTTGAAATAAGATGTTGAGCACTCTTTTTTAAAATTGTTAGAGTAAATTGACAACAATAGTATTTATATATTTGGTCAAAGACACAGTGTAAATATAGCTTTCACACAAAGGAATTTCTTATTTCTAATTTGGATTTTTCTCAAACTTTAGAATTGTACCTTCTAGTAATTAAGGGCTTGCTGTGAATATATGGCCTTAGGAAGGAAAGAGTTCAAATATCAAGAATAATTTAAAACTTTGGCAACATAAGATGACTGAAGGTTTATGTCAATATAAAATTTCTCTATGTATAAAGTACCTTGACAGCCATTATATCATTTGGTTCTCTCAACAATCCAGGCTGGCAAAGAAGTGCTATTTTTTTTTCCCATTTCCCAGATGGAAGGGTCCAAGGCTCCAAATGCTTGCATGCCTTGCCTTTGAACAATGTACTACTTAAACTGTGAGACCTGAACTCTGTTTTTGTCTAATTCCAAAGGTCTCTTTCCTACATCATCTGCCAAAGCCGCTAGACACAAGAGATGGAGAGTGACCAGTTCTTTCCAGCGTTAGAAACTAAATAATAGACTACTTTTGCATTCTAATTAAAAATGTTTTGATTGAAGGAACAGAGTTCTAAATTATTTACTTGCTGAAAAACTATTTTCTCTGTTTGGTGGTTTTCTAATTCAAGAGATTTAGTGAAGCGGTATCAGCGAAAGAGTCAATATGTAAACACCTCAATGAAATCTTGGAGCATCATAGCTGTCATTTTTGTCTGGTTAATTAATATTATTTTAAATAAACATGAAAATTTTTCATTGGGGGAAAAAATTAAATGAATCTAAGATTGAGTGGAATTTACAAGCTCATTTGAAG
The DNA here is from genome assembly GCA_004025045.1 of Sigmodon hispidus. Lineage (NCBI taxonomy): Eukaryota > Metazoa > Chordata > Mammalia > Rodentia > Cricetidae > Sigmodon > Sigmodon hispidus. Next base: position 15,960 of record PVIH01009222.1, on the reverse strand, counting down.
AAAAGACTCCACGCTTTCTCCTTACAAATGTAATGCCTCCCCAGATGGCAGTCTTTGTAGTTTGTGGCCCTGATTCAAAAGGCATATTAACTGGCTAACTCTCTGTGCTGCATCAGGCATTTACAGGCCTCCCCACAGAATGGGTTCAATAGTAATTAAAATAACACCCTTCCTCCGGGTGAAGTTACACGCAAAGAGTCCTGGGATGTTTTTCTTTCCTTCCTTTGGGTAAATCCCCCCGCAAGTCCAAATATGAAATAGAACGGGAATGGAGTTGGAAAGAAAGACGTCGGAGTTAGGGGGGTTAGGGAGGAAGAGAGGAACAGAAAACTATCACCAACATGAATTCCATAAACTATGGTCAGTATTTCCTTCATTCTCTCTCAGACACTGATAGACAAATAGACTTAAAAAAAAAAGAAAGAAAGAAAGAAAGGGGGAAATATCATTCACTCACTGTAGCAGCAGGAAATCAAGGAAAGAAAATAAACGGCTGAAACTGTGGGCTTTTAAGGGGCTGGTCAGACAGTTTCGCTCTGTGTATTTGTGTGCTGGTAAATGGGAAGGGAGGTAAAGGGATGGAGGCTTACGGGATTCTCGGGACTCCCACAGCTACCAGGCCAGCTGTACAAACACAGCAAGCTTTGTTGAGGTATGGTGGGCAACAAGCTGAGGCTGCTGAGCTATCTGACCTATGAATCCCTCCCAAAAGCTGCACTTGAAGGGAAGCCAGAAGTTCTGTGTAAATGTTTCCTCCGGCCAGGAGCTGGTTGTCCCTCACTTCTGCAGGTCTCTGTCTCCCAATGCTTGCACTAGCTGGTTATATTTGAAGTAGAACAGCTACACGTGTAAATGACAATCTTAAATTCTGTTTCCCCTCCAGACCAAACAAAAACAGAATAAAGACTCAAAAGCTCTACTTCCATGATTTGTATTTTGTAGCAAATGTTCCACAATTGGAAACAATCTCTTTAGGCAGAGCTTTGGAGTTTAAAAGATTCCATTTCAAATTCAGTAAGTAAGCTTAAAATGCCATGACCTTAAATATACACTTTTGTAAACAGTTTGGAGCCCATGAAACTGAACGCTGTGCCTCATGCATCATTGCTTCCTTTGTCCTTTTCTGACTCACAATAGTAGCATGGCATAGAACATCTTGACTGCAAGCAGCCCACAGACTTGAAGTGCTGATCCCAAGGAGAAGCATGCAAAGGTTTCATTCTCTTTTATAAACATTTCTGAACTCTAAGTGACCTTCTTTTATGAAGTCTCCAATTGGCATCAAACACCTTAAACATTATGCTGTCACTAAGCCATATATAAACCATTAAAAAATGGGGAAAAACTACGTTAAAACAACGGTAAGTGAAACAGATTAAATTTAAGTAGAAAATAGCTTTTGTAAACACCAAGAAAGCTAGCAATGACTCAGTGTTTAAAATACTTAGAAACTACTTTGAACTTCCAAAAACCCTGAGAGAAACCAAAAGTACAGTCCACACTACAAGCAGAAGGTATTCACCCACAGAGCTGCTTGCCTGTGCACAGTTGGCTGTGAGAACTTAGAGTTAAATACATGTAGTAGCATTAGAGATATTGATCGAAAGTTGCATTTTATTCTAAGATAACCTTCTGGAGGTAGTCTGGATGTTTATTGAACCTCTGTAGTGCGCTTAGCTCTAGATTTTTCCCTGGACTAGAAGGAGGTGTGTCACTGCTCTTGCCACCTTCCCAGAACCCGTGCTTGCAGAGGGCACAATACAGGAGCATAGCACATAAAACACAGGGTACTTAGGAGGGAGACAGAGAACTGCAGAGGCAGCAGGAAAGACTCACAGACAATAAAATATGCTGGAACATCCTGGCCTTTTTACAATATATCCCATGATAACTGTGAATAACTCCCAGCCCATTAAAATAAGGATGAGATGAGCAGAGGGGTGGCTTGTGGCAAAGGAGCCTGAGCCATCTGAAGCATTCCACAGTGAACAGTGTTTAGCTCAGCACAGCCAATTTAAGAAGAGTCACAGAGTCTCCCATGCAGAAGGCAGGATCTGCTCATTTAGAGAACATTTAGATTATATAAAATAGCAATGAACTTGCAGAGTATACAGCTTCATACTCTTGCTGCAGCCTTTTTAAGCAAATTAAATAGGTTTTAGATAGCTTCTAAGAACCAGAACAGTCTGGCAATGCCAATTCCATCAGGTTTCACCACTGTGACAAAATTGGTGAGATACTCAGGTTTTGAAGTAGGAAGGTTTTCCTTGGGGGGTCACACTTTTGAAGATTCCATGACATGGTCCCTTGGCCTTTGAACTTATGGTGAGAGAACACACCATGCATTGTGAAGCTCACACGGAAGCAAGCTTCCTGACTCCCTGGCAACCAGGTAAACGGAGAAATGAAGGGGGAGGGGAGGGACAGGTGTCCCACAGAGGATTACAGTTCAGGAAACGTCATCAGATATACTTCCTTTTCACAAGATGCCACTTTTAAAATGTTCTCTCATCTCACAATAGTACCACAGGCCTTGGCTCCAGGCCTTTAGGAAATGGACATTTGGGGGATATTTCAGAAAAAAGCCACAGCTTCCAAGTCACATGCTTACCTTTGTCAAATTAAACTGATGTAAAACAATGCAATTTTTCTCATTATTGTTACCATTCTGTAGGACAGATTAGTAAGTTATTTATTATTTTTTTATTATGAATAAAGAAGTCACATTTTCTGTCATTGTATATTCTTAATCAAGGTCCATTCCCCTTCCCACCACATCAGGTCATTTTTTCTTCTCCACATCTCCCCATACCCCAATGGGCAGGTGGTCCCAAGGTCCCAAGGTCCCAATATTGCTTAGTTCAGCCTCCACTCCTGGCAAATCCAGTTTTCTCCCCCCAGCATCAAGACTGAGTCAGGTGTTCCTCTAGGGGGAGTGGGATCCAAGGTGTCAGTCCAAGGTGCTTCTGATCCCAAGCTGTTCAGTAGTTGTGGTTTGCAGCTAGGGCATGCTTTGCTTTTTTTTTGTTGTTTTGTTTAGAGTCCACGAATGAGTGTTTAAATCTCCTGCTTATCTTTCTGGGTTTGTGATACCTCTCCAACTCCAACCATTTGCCTGCAAATTTTAGGATATCATTTTTTTCTTACTGCTCAGTAGTTCTCCATGGTGTAGATGTACCACAGTTTATTAATCCATTCTTCAGTTGAGGGGCATCTAGGTTGTTTCCAGGTTCTTGCTATTACAAATAATGCTGCTATAAACATAGTTGAGCTAATACCTTTGGAGTGTGACTGTGAATCTTTAGGGTATACACCCAGAATTGGTATTGCTGGGTCCTTTGGGAGATTGATTATCAGTTTTCTGAGAAACCACCATACTGCATTCCAGAGTGGCTAAACAAGCTTACACTCCCATCAACAATGGAGGAGTGTTCCCCTTGCTCCACAACCTCTCCAGCTTAGGCTGTCATCTGTGTCTTTTGTCTTAGACAACCTGGCAGGTGTCAGGTGGTATCTCAAAAGTGTTTGGATTTGCAGTCCTCTGATGGCTAAAGATGATGAGCACTTTTTCAAGAGTCTTTCAGCCATTTGTAATTCTTCTGCTGAAAATTCCCTTTTTAGTTATGAACACCATTTTTTGATTGGGTTTTTCAAGGTTTTAGGCTCTAGATTCATAAGTTCTTTATATATCTTAGACATCAATCCTCTATCACTTGTAGGATTGGTGAAAATCTTTTCCCATTCTCTAGGCTGTCATTTAGTCCTATTGACAGTGTCCTTGGCTTTACAGAAGCTTCTCAGTTTCAGGAGATCCCACTTATTGATTGTTGTTCTTAGTGTCTATGCCACTGGTGTTATATTTAGGAAGTGGTGGCCTGTGCAAATTTGTAGAAGTGTGTTTTCCACTTTCTTTTCTATCAAGTTCAAAGTGGCTGTATTTGTGTTGACATCTTTGATACACTTTGGATTTGAGTTTTGTGCAGGATGACAGGCTTGGATCTATTTGCATTTTTCTACACACTACATTCAAGTTATGCCAGCACTATATATTGAAGATACTATCCTTTTTCCCATTGAATATTTTGGACCTCTTTGTTGAAAATCAAGTGTTCATAGGTGTGTGGGTTAATGTCGGGGTCTTCAGTTCGATTTCATTGATACACAAGTCTGTTTTTATGCAAGTACCAGGCTTTTTTTTTTTTTTTTTTTTATTACTGTAGCTCTATAGTATAACTTGAAGTTGGGGATGGTGATGCCTCCTTAGGTCCTTTTGTTGAGCAAAATTGTTTTGGCAATGCTTGCTTTCCTGTTATTCCAAATGAAACTGAGTATTGTTCTTTCAAGGTCCAAAAATATTGTGTTTGGATTTTGATGGGCAGTGCATTGAATCTGTAGATTGCCTTTGGTAGAATTGCCATTTTTACTATGTTGATCCTACCTATCCAGGAACATGGGAGAGCTTTCCATTTTCTGATATCCTCTTCAATTTCTTTCTTCAGTGATTTAAAATTTTTGTAAGTTTTTTTAATGTTCTCTTGATTTTTATAATATTCTAAGAATCAAATAAAACCTCACTACACGCAAGGTTTATTAATAATAAATAAGTAATGTATTCAGCAATGCTAATATCTATAAATGCAGATGTTGTTAGTGGTGACTATCTGGAGTGTTATGGCTTGACCACAGTTTTCTGCCTCTTTTCATGTTTCTTAAAGAAGAGTCATGCAACCTAGTGGCTTCTAGCAATCGGTAAATTCAGAAAAAAAAAATTTTGGCACAAAAACCCTGAGAAAAGTCTTTGGAGGATATGCTATAGATCCTGAATTTATATGGCCACAAAACTATGTGTACCTTCTGAAATAACTCTTACTCATTTATCTAATACATAGATGTTTCTTCTGGAATATTTAAATTTAAAACAAAGAAAGCAGATTAAATGTAATCTACCTTTAAAAAATTCTTTTTTTAATTTAAAAGGTTTTTTTTTTTAAAAAATACCAACCACTTTTCCTCTATCTTTCCTTCTTCCCAGTCACCACCCTCCCCTCTTCATTTCTCAAAGAGGATAAGGATTCCCAGGAAGAGCCAATGAATGCAGTCTGACATATCTACTTGAGGTAAGACCAAACCTCTTCCTCCCAATATCAAGGATGAGCAAGGTTTCCTCTCTATAGGAAATGGGCTCCAAAATGTCAATTCATACATTAGGGATAAGTTTTGGTCCCATTGCCAGAGGTCCCAGAAACTGTCCAAGCCACAACTGTCATCTGCATTCAGAGGGCCTAGTTCAATCTCATGCAGGTTCCACAGATGTTAATCGAGAATCACTGATCTTCTGATAGCTTTGGTCAGCTGTGGATGTGTTTCCCCATCATGATCTTGACTCCTTTGCTCATGAAATCTCCCCTCTCTCTCTTTGACTGGACTGGGAGCTCAACCCAGTGCTCAGCTGTGGATCTCTGCAGTATCTGGATGAAGGTTCTATGATGACAATTAGGGTGGTCACCAAACTGATTACTGGGTAAGGCCAGTTCAGTTACCCTCTCCACTATTGCTTGGGGTCTTAGGTAGAGTCATGTTTGTGGCTTTTTGGGGTATTTATTTATGTAGCACCAATTTTTTTTCTAATCCCCAAATGGCTCCCCTCTATTAAGATATCTATTTAGTTGTTCTCCCTCTTTGTCCCTCCTCCAACTAGACCATCCCATTCCCTCATGTTCTTTTTCTACATCCCATTACCTCCACTCTCCCTGTGGTCCCAATTTGCTCAGGAGATCTTGTCTATTTTTATCCATGAATATCTCTCTTAGAGTCCTCCTTGTTATCTAAGTGCTCAGGGGTTGTGTGGACTGTAGCTTGGTTATCTTTTGCTTTATATCTAAAATCCACTTATGAGTAAGTATAAAACATGTTTGTCTTTCTGGGTCTGTGTTACCTCACTCAAGTTTTGTTGTTGTTGTTTGTTGTTTTTAGTTCCATCTATGCAAATTTCAGGATGTCTTTTTTTTTTTTTTTTTTTAACTGCCTAGGAGTACTCCATTATGGAAATTTACCACATTTTTTTTCTATCCATTCTTCAGTTGAGGGGCATCTAGATTGTCTCCAGGTTCTACTTATTATGAATAATGCTGTTATGAACATAGTTGAGCAAGTGTCCTTGTGGTATGAATGTGTATTTTGGGGGCACATGCCCATAAGTGGTATTGCTGGATCATGTGGTAGGTTGATTCCCAGTTTTCTGATAAATCGTTATACTGATTTACAAAGTAGATGTACAAGTTTACATTTTTATCAGCAATGGAGGAGTGTTCCCCTTGCTCTACATCCTCTCTTGTATAGGATGTTATCAGTGTTTTTGATCTTAGCCATTCTGACAGGTGAAAGATGGTATCTCAGAGTTATTTTGATTTGCATTTCCCTGATGACCAAGGATGTTGAGCAGTTCTTTAAGTGTCTTTCAGCCATTTGAAATTCTTCTGTGGAGAATAGCCAGTTTAGATCTGTGCCCCACTTTTAAATTGGATTATTTGGTTTTGTTGATGTCTAGCTTCTTAAGTTCTTTATGTAGTTTAGACGTCAGTCCTCTGTCAGATGTAGGGTTAGTGAAGATCTTTTTTCCAATCTGTAGATTGTCATTTTGTCTTATTGACCATGTCGTATTCCTTACAGAAGCATTTCAATTTCAAGAGGTTTCATTTATTAATTGTTGCTCTCAGTTTTGTGCTACTGGTATTATATTTAGAAAGTGATCTCCTGTGCCAGTGTGTTCAAGGCTATTTCCCACTTTCTTTTCTATCAGGTTCAATGTAACTAGGTTTATATTGAGGTCTTTACTTTGCTTAGATTTAAGTTATGTGCATCGTGATAGATATAGATCTATTTGCATTCTTCTCCATGCCACCATGGAGTTATGCCAGTACCATTTGTTCAAGGTGCATTCTTTTCTCCATTGTAAATTCTTGGTCTCTTTGTTAAAAATTAGATGTATGGATTAATGTCAGAGTCTTCAACTCAATTCCATTGATCCATGTGTCTGTTTGTATGCCAATACCAATCTGTTTTATTACTGTAGCTCTATAGTAGAGCTTAAAGGTGTGGAAATGCTCCCATAAGTTTTTTTATTGAACAAGTTTTTTTTTAAACAGTTGTTTCACTAATATCTACTCACATATCCTCTCTTGAAGTTATAATCATGGGATATGTTTTGTGTTATATATATACATATATACATACATTTTTGAATAGGGTGAATTGATATCTTGTCATGTTATTTGCATTTCCCTGGTGACTGGTGAAATTAATCTTTTTATGTATTAATTGGCCATTTGTATTTTTTTTCCTCCTAAAAATATTCGTTTGGAGGACATTTTCATACTATTGTTTTAGCAATCCTGGGATTTTTTTGTTTGTTTGTTTTTCCATGTGAGGTTGAAGAAATACTCCATCTTTTAAGTAAAACTAAAATAAGAATATAAAAACTGAGCATATATTTTTTAAATTATGCCTTTTGCTTATTCATTTTATGACCTGTATATATGTATATAGTTATGAGCATCAATGCATATAGGTGTTTACCTGTACCTGCTGGGCTAACCTCTGGCTTAATTATATTTTAAACAGGAAAAAAAAGCTAAAGAGAAATTTAAGATACTCAATTGCTTAATTTAATCCTAGTGTATTTCACTGATGTTCCCAACTGTTTGCTTTGTAATACTAATTTAAATTAGAAAAGCAGTTCATACAGTTGATATGTGTGAAGATATTATAAAACAATTTACCATATTATTGTGAACATAACTTTTAAAGCATCAGTTAATTACAATAAAAAGATAGAAAACATTAAAAATATTTGACACTTACCCAGTGTCAAATATAATTCTTTTTAAATTTCATTATAAATTCCAAATAAAAACAAATACAAATATTTTAAAATTTTCTACACTTAATTTGTCATTGTAATTTTTATAAAACAGATATAATGAAGTATAAAGGACCTTTAATATAATAACTTCAGTAACATCTGTTTCTTTTCTCACCTGTGTGTTAGACTTCAGCATATTGTCCATGTATGGCAAGAAGCCTCTTCCCTTTATACTGTTTTGTTATTTGGACCTTTTTGTACTGTTACAGATTACATGTAATGTCTGAATATCATGCTTTACAAGACATCCCAAACACCATTTGCTTTTTTATTCTCATTATTCAATAATATTAACTGTGCAAAGAAATGGATTCCATGTCTCACTTCTGCATTGATGGCCTCTGGCAGGGGTGTGGGTGAGGAAAGCCTTGTTTTCTCTAAGCGTTTGGACGTAGAATGTTTAATTATGCTCCAGTAAGTAAGGAGCAGCATAAATGGGTGTTTTTGTAAATGGCAAGATCATAAGAGTGTGTATGAATCTAAGAGGACTGATAACTGAGTTTGATGGGGTGCATGATGTAAAATCACCAAATAATTAAAAACAAGAAATGGATTCTGTGATTGTGACTGCATCCCTCCTCCTCCTCCCACCTTTACTCCACCAGCCTTTCCTCTTCAAGCTCTGCCAATTTTACACCTTTTTTCTTTCAGTCTTTACAATGAGAAAAAATTACAATATTATTTTTATATTATCTGAATCATTTCATTTAGTAGAATCTTTCACTTCCATATACTTTATTATAAATTACATTATTTCAACTACTCAGAAGTAGACTAGCTAGACCTAGGCAGAGCTTTTTGTTTGTTTGTTTTGAAACTTCCTACAGTTTTTTTTTTTTAAACAGTTGTTTCACTAATATCTACTCACATATCCTCTCTTGAAGTTATAATCATGGGATATGTTTTGTGTTATATATATATACATATATATATATACATTTTTGAATAGGATGAATTGATATCTTCTCATGTTATTTGCATTTCCCTGGTGACTGGTGAAATTAATCTTTTTATGTATTAATTGGCCATTTGTATTTTTTTCCTCCTAAAAATATTCGTTTGGAGGACATTTTCATACTATATTAATCACAGCACTACTCACAGCACCTAAGTAATAGAACCAAGCTAAAAGCTACATGTCCTTCAACACAGGAATTCAAAATATGTATGTGCTGTGTGTTTTGGGTTATGTGTCATGCATGCACAATGGAATTATTTTCAGCTATACAACAAAGGATGTGGTTTGCAGGAAAAACAAGACCAGGAGATACAGCATCATCTTATGTAAATATTGTTTGTGGTGACTATCTGGGGTGTTATTGCAGTTACTTGATGTTATGTAGACACAAGGAATCATGAATATCTGACAAGAGCATAAAAATGAAACTGTTTAGGAGAGTGTTTGGGGATAATGAGAGGATGGGAGAAACAAAAGAAAAATTAAAGGACTTCATAGGGAGAGTGCTCAAAGAATGATATTTATTTACAGAAAATTGCACTTTCATAAAATTTAAAATTTAAGACCCCTTCACATCACTTGCCCATTTGTTAGTTAGTTTACTTATTCTCTGATATTGCCCATTTTGAGTCCCTTCTTTATTTAGAATAGCATCCTCTACCAGAAGAACAGCTAGCACAGACTCTGCCCTGCTGTAAGTTCACTCTGCAGCCTGCTCATATTTTTTCTTTGCTGTGAACAGCTTTATATTTCATATTCTCCCATTTAATTTATTTTTAATTTATAAACTAGTCAATGAACAATTTTTATCAAAAAATGCTATATGAAAAATTTTCTAAATCATCTGTATCCTGTCATTATCTTTCCTAAAACTCCCCACATGAGATATTAACCTGTACTATGCTAATTTCAAAATATAAAAATTAATCATTAAAGATTACCTCATGCTATAATTACATATATATTGTTTACTTATGTATGTATTATATATAAATATAGCTTACTATGTACAGTAATGTGCAATATATACTCCAATAGAGTACAATTGCTTTGTTAAGCTGTACTTTGAGAAGAAGGAATCTGATGTTTCTTAAATGACTATTCTCAATACATACAAAATGCTAGCTATGTCGCATATCCCTGGAGCATCCCCAGCTATGTGAAGTCGTTAAGCTCACTTCCTATTGGTGCTGCCAATCTGCTGAGCTGGCAGAGCTGCTGTTGGAAGCCCCACTTCCACCAGACTGTTGTATTTTCATCTGTTTGCTGTTGTGACCATGGAAGACTTGTAAAATGGCTGCTATAGTTGAGCTAATGTTTTTTGGGTGAGATTCATAATAGCAAGAACCTAGAAACAACATAGATGCCCCTCAAATGAGGAATGAATTAACAAATTGTGGTACATCTACACACACAGAAAAAAATGATGTTCTAAAATTTGCAGGCAAATGGATGGATATGAAGAATATCCTCCTGAGTGAGGTATCACAATCCCAGAAAGAGAAGCAGGGGATGCACTCACTCATTAGTGGACTTAAAGAGAGAGAGAGAGAGAGAGAGAGAGAGAGAGAGAGAGAGAGAGAGAGAGATGTCATTGTCATTGTACAAAAGAACTGAAGGCTAGAACATAGTTAAATGACACAGTGCCTCACTTCTATATTGATGGCCTCTGGCAGGGGTGTGGGTGAGGAAAGACTTGTTTTCTTTAAGGGTTTGGCCATAGGGAGTTTAATTATGCTCTAGTAAGTAAATGAGCAGCATGAATGGGTGTTTTTGTAAACGAGGAGATCATAGGAGTGGGCATGAATCTGAGAGGTTTGATAACTGATTTTGATGGGGGTAAATGATGTAAAATCACCAAATAATATATATTATATATATAATAAAATGTTAGCCACACATTTTTTTTTTAAAAAAAACAACTGCCATAATAATTAAGGAAACCATTCCTTCACACTGTAGTTTCCATAGCACCTGGACTTTAAACCTATTTGGCAACCTTTCCAAAATATATGGTATCTCTCATGAGAAAAACAATTAAACAAGAGGGTTCTTACATAGCTTGGTATATGTAAGCTTTACTATGTTGGGAATTTTCCCATAACTGTAGAACTTTTCCAAATTATAATCAACTTTAAGATATTTTGTAGTATTTATACTAATTAAATTTGTTCTTGGATAATTTTGAACATGCATAGAACATATTCTGATTATTCTTGGTGACCTCTCACCCTTGTCAACCTCCCTTCCTCTAGAAATCTATCAGAGGTCAGTCAATTGTATTTCTCTGTCCTGCTTCACCTTGTTTTTGGAGAAGGTCTTTCACTGAACCTAGATAGCAATTTGACCAGAGGCTCACCAATGAGTTTCAGTCTCTCTGCCAGCCCTGCTATGGCAGCACTGAGTTAGAGATACTTGGCTTGTAATGAGTCTTGTGGATTCAGACTCAAGTATTCCTTCTTGTCTAGCAAAAACTGTATTCATTAAGCCACCTACCCATAGTTCTTGTAAAGATAACAAAACATATTCATATTTCAAGGAGATGATAAAGTCCTCTGCTGATTTATTTTACCTGTTAATGTAGAAACAAAGGCAACCATAAATGTAAAGTTTAAAGTCTCTCTTATCTAGTAACTCCTGGACTACTCACCTGCATTCATCTGCATGTGTCTTAGTGACTGAGGAGCATCACCTTAGATTTTTTTAAATTGATATTTTCTAATAGAACAGCCTTAGGTTTTAGTAGTATATAGGATCAGATCTAACACATAGATAAAATACTTAAAATATATGTCTCTAAATCTGGCACAAGGTAAATTATGTATACCTGTAAAGAATAAATACTTTATTGGCACATGTGCGTAGAAATCTCAACCAATTGAAAGTTAAAAGTAGTGTCTCGAAATGGCAATTGCTCTCATTAGCTTTGTGTTGCTATGAAACACTAAAACCAAGAACAACTTAGGTGGGGGAGGGATTTATTTTAACTTATACTTCAAAGTAATAAATAGTCTATCACTGAAGGAAGCCAAGGCAGAAGCTTGAAGCAAAAGCTGAAGCAGAGATCATGGAAGAATGCTGCCAACTGGCTTGCTTCTTAGGACTTGCTCACACTGCCTTTTTCCTCCATGTAGTTTTTTAAAGATTTTTTCTTCTTCATGTTTTGTACCAACCACTTTCCTCCTCCCTCTCCTCCTTCAACTTTCCTCTCACCTCTCCTCCCGGAACCAACCCACTCCTCAGAGAGAGTAAGGTCTCCCATACAAACTCCCATCAAGTTGAGGTAGGACCATGCCTCTCCCCTCTGCATCAAGGCTGAGCAAGGTAACTCTCCATAGGGAATGGACTCAAAAAAGCCAGCTCCAGCACTAGGGATAAATCTTGGTTCCACTGTCAGAGGCCCCACAATCTACCCAAACCACAACTGTCATTCACATTCACAGGGCTTAGTTAGGTCCCATGCAGGTTCCCCAGCTGTCACTGATAAGTAATCTGGGTCCTTCACATGAATCATTAGTCAAGAAAATGTCCCACAGAGATGCCTACAAGCCAATCTGGTTGGGGGAATTTCTCAAGGGAAGTTCCTTAGTCCGGACTGACTGAAGTTGGGGTTGGGGTTGAGTTAGCACAGCAATCTAACATCAGAACTCTAAGAAAACCTGCAAATACTCATGAATGTCACTGTCAGTCAAGCACTTTGTCCTTGGACCTAGGGGGCAAAATATTTTCCTTTGGAATCCAAGTCTGCTTCACTTACATAGTTTTCCACTGACAGGACAAAAAGAAAGAAAACTTATAATTAAGTCTTAGTTAACTGCCTGAGTTTTTAACCTTAAATTGCTACTCACAGCACACGTTCTACAGTTCCAACCCCATAGAACACAGTGTCACTAAACTCATCTCCTGGCAGCATACCCTTCCTGATTCAGTGCCCCAGTGAACACTGGCTTCTTCCTGAATTGGGAGCTTACTGCATCCTGCATCTTAAGGACTAATTGACTGCTGGGGTTCTCCTGAAGCTTCATTTGACTAGATTGAATGCTGCCACTGTCCTGTTATGGGAAGCATGGAATCCTGATGCTCAGTCTTTATCATTAAATACTGAACCATGAGACAGGGAGCATAGGAGCCCAATGGAGCTTCTCCTTACCCGTAGATCTATGGAGACTGCCAAGCATGTGTTTGAAGGTAGATGACAGAGAAAGGAAGAGAAAACAGTGACCCACGGATGATAGAAATTTTAACTATGAAAGAATTGACATCTAAAATATATAAAAGGAAACAAACAGTGGCACAATAGAAAGAACTGGATTTCCTCCCTTTAATTATATGAACAGACATACTTTATGTTAAGCACTAGGAATGTTTAGCACTTATTTTTGTCTTGCTTCTTAACTATCTCTGGCTACTATCCTCAACTAGGATCTGCAGATGTCTATAAGTAGACTTAGACTTTTATGAGATTTTTTGTTTGATAGAAATATTGAGCATTATTTGAAAGATGCTCTAAAAAAGCTGATAAGAAAGCACTAGTGTTCAAACTTATGTTAGCTGGACTTGTTTTTAATCTGAAGTTTCAACATTATATGCTCTTTTTTAAAAACCAGAGGTAAGAAGAAATTCTCTTATTTAAAGTGTCTATCATATTTCATTAAAAGATAACGGGTGAATAAAATTATTTAAAACATAGACACACAAAACAAACAAACAAACAAACAAACAAACAAAAACTTCCGGTTTGACTCTAGAAGGGTTGCTTTGCAGGAATTTGGTGCCCATAGTGTATTCATGGGCATTAGCTGTGACCTAGTGTGCTTTCCTCATCTGTAGCTGAGCCTAACCTGGCTTGAGATGCCTTAGATTTTATTTTTTATGTTCCATGTATTTTAAAGAAAAGAGACACATAGAATAGTTATTTTCATTATTTAAAATTCCTACATAAGAACAAACTAACTCCAACTATTGTTAAATTTGAAGCTGTGTTTATCAAGTTTCTCCCTTTAAGATATCCTCAAAGCTATATCTTTTTAAAGAAATTCCAATTTAAATGTGTCTTTTATATAGTAATAGATGTTGATAAAGAAAAAGAAAGAAAATGTTTATTTGCGATTAGGTTTCAATGGGGTAGTAGTAAGTCAGTGATAATAGTGTTTCTTTTTGAAGTTAAGAACATGATCACTCACATTTTCCTTAATTATATGATTAGAGATTAGATACACATTTAATGTCTGTAAATGAGACATTCTGAGAAAATTAAAGAGTTATATAGATGTAGTATTGGGGTGAATACAGTTAACCACTAAAATAACACTACAATAATCTCCACCACCATTACACAGAGTGTACAAAAATACAATCAGACCCAATTCAGGCAAGAACCGGCATACCGGGATTTCCGTGAAGGTGGTATTTTTCCCTGAATAAGCTGTGTCCTCTCTTCCATTGGAAAAGCAGGATGATGACAGTATACAGTGAGTTGTTCTGGTCTCATCTGCAACCAATTACTACCAGGGGACCCACACTGCTAAGACCATTGCAGCTCAGCCACATGCAGACTGCAGCTGGGATCAGTTGGCCAGGGCTGTCAATCAATCGATCCAGGCAGTGTGACTGCCTTTCACCTCTCAAGCATCACTTTGTTGTTACTCTAAAAACTGTTCCAAATGCCAAGATTTCATGTATATAATGAGGTAAGGATGGGAAAGGGGAAGGTTGTGGGAACAGCAGGTACCTGCAGGAAAGATCTAGAAGGAAGAATTTGGTGGAGGGTCTTAAATATTTTATTGGTGATTTCTCATTATCTCAAGGACCAATTTTATAATGAAAGCATCTTTCTTCCCCTGTCAACAAAGGTCTTCCTTCATGGGAGTGGAGCTCTGTTGTCATTTGAAGACTTCCCTCTATTTGAATCTCTGTTTCTTCTTTATTCTCATCATGTCTTAATTTTAACTCAAGTCCTGTACTCTGGCAGACACCTATTTTACAGTACTCTTGTTCATGACGGAAACACGAGTAAATTGCTCAGTTTTCAAGCTCTCTATTGTTTTAATAAACCTTAGCATACAGAAAACTTTAGTTAAGAAACAACACAAATGCCATTTTTCTCTTATGGTTCAGAGGTACTATCACATATGCTAACACATGATTTTTTATATTTTACTTTATTTTGATTTTTTGGTG
This sequence comes from Sigmodon hispidus, assembly GCA_004025045.1. NCBI lineage: Eukaryota > Metazoa > Chordata > Mammalia > Rodentia > Cricetidae > Sigmodon > Sigmodon hispidus. The sequence continues at coordinate 901 of PVIH01009222.1, read as the reverse complement.
GTTTTCTTTTTTTTTCCTTTTTTTTTCCTTCAATATTTTGTATTTAACAAAAAAACAGTAACATGAATTTAAAATGAGGAAAAGTTAACAATAACTATGAACAGGATAAAAATCATAAGCATGGCTTATCAAGGGTGGTAATGCAAATAAGATTACTACACATATATTTACTATGTGTTCAGATTTCCCTCTCAAATTTTTTCTTCCATCCCTGTATATCCTCATTCAAGGTCCCTTCCCCCGCCCACCACATCTTGACATTTCTCTTCTCTGCAACTCCCCATCCCTTCGCTGGGCAGGGAGCAGACAGTCCTATGGTCCCACTGACCCAATAATGCTTGGATCAGTCTCCACTCCTGGCCAAATCCAGTTTTGACCCCCCTCCCTCAAGAATGAATCTGGTATTCCTATAGTTGGAGTGGGGTTCGAAGGGTCAGTCCAAGGTGTTTCTGATCCCAAGCTGTTCAGTGGTTGTGGTTTGCCGCTTGGGCATGTTTGGCTTTTTTTTTTTCTTGTTTGTTTGTTTAGAGACCACTAGTGAGTGAGTACATCCCCAGCTTATCTCTCTGAGATTGTGAGACTTCGCTCAGGAGGATATTCTCCAAATCCATCCATTAGCCTGTGAATTTTAGGATATCATTTTTTCTTACTGCTGAGTAGTACTCCATTGTGTAGATGTACCACAGTTTGTTAATCTATTCCTCAGTTGAGGGACATCTAGGTTGTTTCCAGGTTCTTGCTATTACAAATAATGCTGCTATGAACATAGTTGAGCTAATACCTTTGGTATGTGAATGTGCCTCTTTAGGGTATACACCCAGAAGTGGTATTGCTGGGTCCTTGGGGAGATTGATTCTCAATTTTCTGAGAAACCTCCATATTGCATTCCAAAGTGGCTGAA
>PVIH01009221.1:16968-84308 GCA_004025045.1 Sigmodon hispidus | reverse complement strand
AGAGACCTTGAATAAGGATATACAGGGATGGAAAAAAAAAAAAAAATTCAGAGGGAAAGATGAACACAAAGAAAATATAGGTGTAGCAATCTTATTTGTATGTCTACCCTTGATAAGCCATGCTTATCATTCTTATCCTCTATATAGTTATTGTTAACTCTTCCACATTTTAAATTCTTTTTACTGTGTGTTTTTTTTTAATAAATACAAAATAAAGGAAAAAAAATTAAGATGGTATGCATAGTAGAAATAATATCCCACAAATAAACATAGAATAGAGTAATTTTAAACAAAGCTAAAAATAAAGCAGAAACACAAATACAGAAACCATCAGATCCTTGTAAAGATACATCAGGATATAGATTAATGTGACCTTACTAAACGAGGGAAATATTGTCTGTGGGCTTTAAATAGGGAATCTAGAGAGGATTTGAAAATGACAACTCAAAAATGGTGCCATCATTAAAATTATATGGAATAAACTTCAAAGCAAGAAGTACTATTAGAAATCAAGGGAGAAATATTCATACTTCCTAAGGACAAGGGGTCAACTCATGGCAAAGGTATTAAATTTGTGGGATACTTTCTACCTAATAGCATAGCCCCCAAATATGTAAGAAAGATGTTCCTGTAACTGAAATAAATATGAAAACCCATAATCATATTGGAATTAATTTTTCTCAGACTTGTCTCAGTGACTTCAAGAATAAAGCAGCAATAAAAAAAAATTGAGCTATTTGGCTTAAATGACAAGAACACCTGAACTACACACTTTGCATGTAAACAATATCTACCAATCTATTTTAGGAACAAAGGTACAGCTCTATTGTGTCACTGTTCCCTTGAAGATTAAAACAATTCTGCAGGGAAGATCATGAAACAGGAAGTAAACAACTCAAAATACCCTCAGGAATTCCCTGGAACTAATCAGATTCACAAGGTCCCACCCTGCCAGAGTAAGCAGTCTCTTTCAGAAGAGGCAGCAAAGCTGCAAAGAAAACTATAAGGTAAGAACAGCTGCCTAGAAGAAGCAGAAACCAGCTGAGCTGCCTGGAAAATATGCAGAGCAAGTGAAGCACCTGGAAAGGACACAGTCCATCCTGTTGAGTTGCCTGAAGACTGCAGTGTGCTCCAGATCCCCAGCTTTGTGAGCTGTCACCTATGCTGGGGTGGGCCTTGGGGATCAACTGTTCTTGAGTCATTTCTGCTCCTGTAGTAATCCCTCACCCATATTCCTATAAGTGACACCAATACAATTCACCAGCTCACCAAAATGGACTTTGGAGGTATCCATCATTTTATCTGTGGTGGATTTTCTACTTGAAGTGAATATGTGTGTGTGTGTGTTGCATATCCTTAAGAAAAGTTTCATTACACAACAAGCACTCTTAAAGAGGAAAATGGAAATCAATTTTGGCAATACATAGAAAGCGAAATACATCATAATCACATTGGATTTAGTCCAGAACTGAGACACATACAAGGAGAGATTAGCATCTGAAAAATCAAGCAGCAATTTACCACATTGACAGAATAAGAGAAATATATGATCATCGCAAAAGTTGCAAAAAAATAATGCATACACTCACACAAATTCAGTTTTGTTAAAAAATGCATTGTACACTAGGAATAATACTTTTCATCAAATAATTAACTATGAAAAAATTCCTGTACCATAAATCAGATGAAGAGTCAATTATTGAGAGATGTTACCCTCAGATTGGAAATAATAAAACAATGACTGGAAACTAAGACATTCATTATTATCATTAGGGTACATTATTTTCCATATTAAAAAAATAAGCATATCTTTAGATAAAACATAATCATCAATGTTTCTATAATTCTGTGATTGTCATAAAGAAATTGGCTTTAAAAATCAATATAATTACTTTAGGAAATAAATTAACTTTTCTTTTTTAAAGTTTTGTTTTATGTGTATTGGTATTTAGCATGCATGCATATTTGTGCAGGGTGTGTGTGTGTGTGTGTGTGTGTGTGTGTGTGTGTGTGTGTGTGTGCTGTCCCCAAAGGTCAGAAGAATGCATTGATCCCCTGAGACTGGCATTACAAACAGGTGTGAGTGACCATGTGGGTGCTGTGATTGAACACAGACGCTATGAAAGAAGAGCTAGGCCAGGCCAAAACCTCATCCTATAAAGAGCAGCCATACTCGTAACCACTGAGCCATCTCTTCATCTTCAAAAAATTAGCATTTAAGGAACAAAAACAAATTCAATAGAGAATCAGTGAGTGTGTTCTTGAGGCAGCAGACTTAGATGTCAGAGATAGCAATTCTCCTCATATCATATTAATGTACCATATTCTGAAACCACTCTCATCAAAAACCCAGCATTTATTTTCTATAAACATTTATTAATGTTCTTGCTAATTATGAAGGTAAAGTAAGACAAACAACAACTTTTATGGGAAGTAACAAATAGACAAACAGAGCAAAATCAAAACCCCAAAGTGGTGTGTGTGTGTGTGTGTGTGTGTGTGAGAGAGAGAGAGAGAGAGAGAGAGAGAGAGAGAGAGAGAGAGAGAGAGAGAGAGAGAGAGAGCTGATAAAGATACTCTCGCAAAACAAGGCTAGCATACATCTGTGGAGGACAAATATCCTAAATGTAATAAAACTGGGCCAGTTAATTACCTTGAGACATTTGTTTCAATTAGCCTTCTTTAGTTGTTTGATTGGACTTGGAGACAACTGAGAAGCTCACTTGGGGAGTGAGTCTGTGAAGGCACTTCCAGTAAGAATTAACTGCTGGAGAATAACCTACACCAGAGTGGGTGATGTCTTGCCATGGTGGACCAGATATAAGGAGACTGAGTAAACTTCAATGTTGCTTGCCTGCCTGCTTTTCTTTCTTAGTGGTGGGTGGATATATCCTGTCTCTGCTGCCTCTGTGCTACTCTTCACCATAGTCAGAACCCAGCATCTTCACCTTCCCATGTGGACTGAAGATCGTGGCAGTCAAAGAATCTTCCAGGCCTTAGATGCCAGAATTAAGATACCTAAAGCATCCAACATCATGGACTGAGCAGCTACTTGCCACTCTGACTCTCCAGCACACAGTACCCAGGCACTACTGATTGTAAGCCATTCTAGAAAATCATCTTGTATTTTACATCTTGATATACATATATATCCCATGAGTCTGTTTCTCTAGGGAACCCTGCTAATAAATCTGGACTTCTACTCTTAACATAATAATCATTTCCAAATGAAATGTATATCAGAATACTAAAGGAATGATTACATTTGTTAAGTTGTAACTGTTGAGACTCTATTCATGACATTAGGATTAGAGAAAGATTACTTTTAAATGACACAAAACCCACTAAGCATAAAGGAAGATTGACAAATCATAGTTAATGAAAACTGGGACTTTAAAATGGCCATAAATTGAATGAAAAATAAGCCAGAGTGAAAAGTGTATTTGTACTACTTATCACTTAAAAAAGGATTCACAATAGAGCTGTGTGTGTGTGTGTGTGTGTGTGTGTGTTTGTAAAGAGGCAATGTATGAAAGGAATATCTACAATTAAAATGGAGGACATGTGCAAGGAAAAGATGAACCCCAGGACAAATACCGGAAAAAGTCTGCAAGACAACTGATCAGATCCATCAGTTAACTGGCAAAACACAAATTAAAACCATAAAGAAATAATATGGCAGAAACATTACAATACCAGAAACTAAAAATTAGTAAGTATCTTAGTCAGGGTTACCTTTATTGTGATGAAACACTATGATTAAAAGTAACTTGAGGGAGAAAGGGTTTATTTCACTTAACATTTCCAGGTAACAGTCCATCACTGAGGAATGTCATGGCAGAAACCCAAACAGGGAAGGAACCTGGAGGTAGGAGCTGATGCAGAGGCTATGGAGGGGTACTGCTCACTGGCCTGCTCCCTATGACTTGCTCAGTATGCTTTCTTATAGAAGTCAGGACCACCATCCAAGTCCCTCCCACAGTAGACTGGGATTTCCCACATTGAGCGTGTATCTTAGTGATCTGAGCAAAAAATCCCTGAAAAACTACTGCTGAGGATGTAAACAGATACTAGGAATATCTGCTTAAAAGTGCATACATACTAAGACTCAGTGATTTTGCTTCTAGTTATTATTTTCTTAAATAATTTTATCATTATTATTATTATTTTATTACCTCCCAGTTAGTCCTCTAACATACCCACCTTTTCACACTTGTATCTAAGGTGGACATATCTCATAAACAATGGCAGATTCCCCACAGGCTAGGGGCAAGTATATATGCATTTTCTCTCTCCCTTCTTTGAAATGATGCTCTAAATATCAGGGCTTTTTTTTTTCTTATATAAATACATTTTTTCCAAATGCAAAGTAGTCACAGGGTCACCTCAGCATCTCAGTGAACAGAGCAGCAACCTCCAGGATGAGGTTGACTTGGTGCCTCTCCTCACAGATTTAGAGAAGTAAAGGATGTAGGATATATGTATGGACTGTTGTTCTTCTGTCTGTCTGGGAGTCCTACCAATACCTCCTGCCTAGCTATTGACAGTTTTAGTTTTTCAGTCACTAACCACAGCAACACTCCTTCAGACAATGTACAAATATCACAACAGATTGTGTGTGTGTGTGTGTGTGTGCAGATCTAATCTTTGTGGTATATAAAATTAATTCTAAGGATATAAAGGTATTTCTATAAAGTGTATTGATTTCTTGGCTCAGGCTATTATCTCTTTATGTTTTAATTATATGCATGTGTATTTGTCTCTGTGGGGATATATGCACATGAATTACCTAGAGATAGAGTTACAGACAACTATGAGATGCTTGAGATGAGTTTTAGAAAACAAATTTTGCAAGAACAGAAAGAGCTTCTAACTGTTGAGCCTTCTTTCCAGCGCCATGTGGATGGGACTTTTGACAAGAACATGGGAAATTAAAGTGACATACTCTCTTCCCCAGGTTGTGCATCCAATAGAAGTGCATGCACATGTACATTCTGGACATATTCAAGAGAGTTCACAGCAGCTTTCTCATAAAAGCTCCAGACTTAAATAAACCCAATGTCTTAGAAATAGATGGAAAATCCTCTATGACAGCATACTCACACAAGAGAATCTAATATTGGCACAAAAATGGGAGACTTTCAATTACATGCCAAAACACAGATAATTCTCACACAGAGCTATAAGCAAAAGAAGCCAGACATAAAAGAATGCATACCATTTGACCCTATTGAAATAAAATCCAAAGCTAAGTGAAGTATACTACTAGCCCACCTCTAGGTAGGCTGAGTGACAGGATCACTTTTGTCCATAAGATCAAGATGCTTGGTAACACAACAAGACCCTGGCTCAAACCCAAAGTAAAAGTAAGAACTAAGTCATAACTTTACAAGTTGATATTATGGTCATACATGTAGGAAAACTGGAATAAGATGGCAACCGAAATGACAAAATCAGAACCTCAGAGTAATGTCCTTTGTCTTGGTCTGCCACTGATCACATAGATGTGTTCATTCTGTAAAACTGCATCAAGACCATCAACAAAGTCTCTAAACTTATGTGTATTTAAACATTTTATGGGCGCGGTGGGCAAAAGTTGTTATTAGGACATAACAGTTCTCAGAGAATCCAGCTAAGCAAAGCTCCCTGGCTCTGTAATTTTAGGATCAAATGCAGAGGCAGCAGAAGCCAACCCTTTCTCTCAGTCTCTTCCCTGCCCCTCACTGAAATAAAACCTCACTTTATTTCCTCTTTCCTCTCAAGCTGGCTTGTCAGAGCAAGAACACAGGAAGTGGTAAGAGTACATTATGGTGAAGCTAATACTGTTAGTTCTCATATGGCACACTTGAGGGACAGAATACAGGATTGGAGGTTCTGGTCTCAAGCTTCAGTGTCCCTACAACAATTAGCAAGAAGCTGGTGACTGCAACCTATCAGCAGAGACACATAAACATTAGTTCTAATCAGGAGTTCCCCATTCCGAGTCCTCCAGATGCCTCAGTCAGTAAAGACACTTGACCCCAAGGCTGCAGGCGTGAGTTCTTGCCTTAGGACATACATGGAAGAGGAGAACTGACCCCCAAATTTGTCCTCTAACCTCCACTTAGGCAAAGTGTGCTTTTGTACACCAACACACAATAATAAAATGAATAAACAAATGCGCAATATTGTTTTTAAGTTACCCATCCTATATCTCTTATTAAATATTTTAAATGCTTACATTGTTTAAATGAAAGAGGAAACTTCCATTCCACAGCAAAGATATGCTAATTATACATTTAAACCTGAACTCTTCCATAATGAAAACGTGCTGACCACTGAAAGAAGCACAAACCTCAATCTGACAGCTTTCTGCTCTGAAGAGAGTCTTCAGGTAATAGCAAGGAAATCAAGAGCTATCCCTAATGTTCCAAAGCAATTTCCTAATGCCAGAATCATTCCTTCATGCACCTGCAAAATAGTCAGGAGCCCATGGGGAAGTAAACATTTATTTCAAAAATAAACTTTAAAGTTTGGAAATAAAAACAGACAAGCTGTTTTCCTGTGTTAGAAAATGTGGATGAGCGCTACCAGAGGTGCTGTAATTAGACTTTCAAAGAGCAGCAATAACAGGTGACAATGTACTCGGAGACATTCAAGCAAGTACACAGCTGAACAAGTGCAATTTACATCCATTACACACAGATAAACACAGAGGACTAGGAGGCAGGGGGCAAGAGTTCTCATCCCACCCTTACCACTGACTGTACAGATTTCCTTCTCTGCATAATAGGAGGGAGAACTGACTCCTGCTCCCCCATGAGAAGCAAATGACCAATGGAAAAAAATTCTTCCAAAGGCATTAACTTAGAAATTACATCTTGCAAAGTCTGGAACTGCAGCTCAGTTGGTAAGAGTGTTTGTCTAGCATGCATGAATGAGGCCGTAGTTCCGATGCCCCCCACTGCCTAAAACAGGTGTGGTGATTTGAAGCTGTAATCCCAGCACAAGAGAGTTAGAGACAGAAGGATCAGTATTCAAAGCCATCCTCAGTTACATAGCAAGTGCAAAGCCGACCTAGATATATACACTACTAGCTCAAAAATGGAAAAAAAAATACCTGAGGCTGGAGAGACATCTCTGCAGTTAAGAGCAACTGTGGCTCTCCCAGAGGACCTGGATTTTCTTCCTGGCACCACTAAACAGTTACACCTGTCTATAATTCCAATTCTAAGAAATCTAGTTCCTCTTGTAGCATCCTCAAACAACAGGCAGACATGTAGCAAGCATGCATGCATACAAGCAAAAATCCCATGCTCATAAAATAAAAATAAATGACTGTCTGTTAAAAAGGAAAAAGAAAGAAAGAAAAAGAAAACACAATGACAATTCCTGTTAAAATCAGATGGAGACTTTGTTTCCTTTTTTCCCCCAATAAGTCTCTTTTTTTTCTCTTTACTTTAAATTTTCTCCCTTTCTCCTCCCCATTCTCCCTTTTTCTGAACTGTCTGGCTTTTCTACACCCCTAACTGTCCACTGTATACACACTAACTTATTGTATTTTTATTTCTTTCTAAAACTTCAGCTAAGTTACTTTTTCTTGTTTGTGACCCACAATTGATTTAGTTTCATTGAGTCATTGGTTCATATAAAAAAATAAGAAAGTTTTCTTTCTGTACTCTAAAAGAATCATCCCTGAGTTTATTGGAATACAAGAGTCAATTTGTTAGTGAACAATATTTCAGGGTCACAAGCACCCAACCTACTAGTGATTTTCCTTTCAGGGACATTGAACCTACACCACCTCATTTCTTTCAGCTGCCCTGTGTTCTACCCTTGGGTGAGTATGTATCTAAAATGGCTTCCCCCTCTGCCCACTTTCTGAATGTTAAGTGAGATCCTAGGATCTCTAATCAATGTTAATCAATCAATAAGCACTTTCTTAGCATTTATAATATGCATGGCTTGTGTTGGGTCTTTACAAAACTGTAGTTAAGAAAGCTGGTTTTATTTTAAATATCTTGCACTATTTTCACACAGTAAAGACATTATATCCAATATATACATATAGAAATATTATATTACGTAAAGTAAAAGGGCTGACTAAGCTAATTAAAATATCCATAACCTCGATGTATTGTTTATTCTCCTATCTAACTGAAACTACCTCTTAGTCAGCACATCTTCCCGCCATCCCTCTCTACTCATTCTGCCAAAAAAAATATACAGAAGCCTTTGTTGAGTGTTCTTAGGCCTTTTGACAGAAACACTAAAAATACCTTCACCTCAAGGATTTTCATCTAAAAGGGAAGAAAGACAAGTAAATAAACAATTATTCTATAATACAATGAAGTCAGTGCCATAGCAGCGGGGGGTCGGGGTGAGGTGGGGGGCACTGGCAATGGTAATAATAATTGGCTGCCTCTGTGAGACAGAGTAGGAAGCAGCCCAGAGAGGAGGGACCTGTTTTCTCCTTGGCTGTGCCTCTTCCTCTGCCCACTCCTCAAAGGCTGGCATTCTTCAGGGTTTGCTGCAACGCCCTCTACATTATTCATCCCTTCCAGGCCTTTGATTTGCGTCTTCACTTTTAAAGAGTTTCCCCTACCACATAGGATTAACCCTAAATACTAACTCAAACAGATGCCATAATAAAAATAAACCCTAATTAAATCCTAATAAGTAAACTGTGATTTTAGATGGGATATAGCATGCTCGGAGCAGAGTGTGTCTCCCAGCTTACATAAAACACCTATTCAAATAAGTTAATGCAGTATCTTAGCCAGCAAAGACAACTATATCTACATAAACAGAGACAATTACAAGTAAGAAAAAATGCTCTGATCTTTATTAGTATCACTGACTCATTAAATATTTGTTCTACCAAACTAGTGGGAACTCACAACTTTAGACCAACAGCTGTAGAACCTGTGTGGGATCAGCCTAGGCCCTCTGTGTACAGGAAACAGTTGTGTAGCTTAGTCTGTTTAAGGGGCCTCTGGCAGTGGGATCAGGATCTATCTCTGGTGCATGAGTTGGCTTTTTGGAGCCCATTATCAATGGAGTGACACCTTGCATAGCCTTGATGCAGCAGGGAAGAGTATGGACCTGCCTTAACTAAATGTGCCAGTATTTGCTTTTTAAAGAAGATGGGGAGTTGGGATGGGCCACTGGGAGGAGTCGGAAGAGAGATGAGAAGAGTATCTGTGCTTGTTATGTAAAATGAATTCAGAAATTGTTCTACCACATTTTGTATCTGTTCATGTTCCTTGAATCATAAATTCTTAGAAAAGAGTAGCTGATGCTCTATTCAGTTTTGCTGTTAGCAGTCAATTGCTACCAAAGAACCAAGTTCTACATCAGTCATTATAGGGTTTACTCAAAGCAATTGCTCTTCCCATAAGCTGCATTGCCTCATCCACTCATCCTTCAGGACATCAGTGTGAAACAACCACAGAAATGCCTCTACAACAAATTATTGGTACTGAAAGCTGATAAAGATGAATACAATATAGCTCATTCTTCTGGTGTGTGTGTGTGTGTGTGTGTGTGTGTGTGTGTGTGTGTGTGTGTAGGCAGATTAATTCTGTGTTGTTTAAGATAACAGAAGTTTGTGTTCAGATGGATGGATTTTGTATATCAATAACAGAAAAATTCACCAAGTTCAATAATCATAGGAAAATATGTTTTAAAAAATTAACTAGGCTCAAGTCTTTCAATTTCTTTGCTCTACTTCATCCTGTATACCCTCCCCCCTATTCTATTCTTCTCTTGAGACTCTGAAATATCTTTCCCATCTCATTTAGTTACACAATTCAAGATGTGATGCTACAAAATCTCTGCTGCTGATAGATCCTGAGTGTCATGGGACTTTTGTGAGCTGACTTGATATGGTACCTCATGCAATCTTTGTGGCCAGAAAAGGTGGGGTATGGGGCTTAAGCCATTTTGGTTCCAATTTGGGAGTTGTCATTAAATGGAGTAAATTGTATCCAAACCCAATGACTAGAAGATGGGGTGCTGAAAACAAGGAAGGGACAAATTTTGAAGAAGCATCTGAAAAATGTTTTATTTATGAGCACTTAAATTATGACAAGCACTCACCATATCTTAGAATAAGCATGTGCTGACTGCTGTGACTAGAGGGATTTGGAGTGAGAATTGAGAAATGGACAAGATCTAAAGATGAACCTGCCATGGCCACTGCCCTCAAGACATTTGGCACACAGTTTAAAGGGACAGTCAGGAATAATTTCCTTAGGAAACCAGGGACCTGGCACATACAGCCTCTCTAGATGGAACTGCAAGGTGATTTGGTAGGAAAGCTTGGTTCCCTGCTGTCTCATGCCAGGGTTCTCCAGCTCCTTTGTGAAGGTGCCTTATATTTCTTCCCCAACAGATCATGAAGCTTCCAGATTGCTGTGGTGCTAGGATCTGGAGACAGAGAAGGAGGCAAGCATTCACATGTTAAATTATTTAGGGCTTTATTAAACTAGTGATTGCCAGGTATACTAGTACTCATCAACATAAATCATTGCCCATGTTTTCTTACATTTTCATTTAAACGGCTGTCATCCTTTTTCTCCTTGTGACTAGCCTATATCTCTACCTACTGATGGTGTTTCTAAGCAATAACAAAGTGACATTAAAAATTCAATCAAAATGTCTATTTTTTAAAACATTCTTTGACTAGAATAATAAATTATCTCTAAAGAATTGCATTTTCCCCTGGCATGAAGATGTTCAAACCTATCATCAAAGTTTGTGGGAATTGTCTTGAAAGGCCAAGCTGTGCTTCTGTTTCCTAGTCATACTTTCAGTAGCTGAAGCAATGTAGTTATCTCCCAAATTGGCAAAGTATTTTTATCCTACAACCTTAGTACCTACCTAAGATTTACTTAGACATGTGTCACAGGACACCAAGTGCACAAACAAAGCAAAATTAGACATCAACACGTGGACAACTGAACAGGTCCTGTGTTCATCCCACCTGTGGAGAATAAGACCACTACCACAATTTAAAGCCAAATTCTAAGCAAGCTTCATTTAAATACTGGCCAGGGGGATTTAAATTTCTGCCCAGGATCATCTCTGGGTCTCAAAAGTCCATTTGTTAATATATATATTAAAAAGAATTGATATTAGGATCTAACAGGTTGTTAAAATGTTACAATAGCCAAGCTGTGAAAGCAACCTAAGGAGCCACTGACAGATGCAAAACAAAGAGCATATGCTAGATATATAATAATATCAGGACCTTGACTAGGTAATCTTGCCTCATGCAACAATGTGAGTGAATCTAGAGAACATTTTCTGAGAGAGAAAAGCCTGTCATAACATCACAAGCCTGTGTGTGGCATCTAAAACAGCCCAGGGCACTAATACAGAGAGTGGAATGGTGACAGCACAGCCTGGGTAGAAAGGGAAAGGAGGTGCCATTCAACCAGTATAATGTTTCAGTTATACAAGATGGGTAATTCTAGAATGCTTACTCCATCTGCCATACAGCATTGTGTCTATAATTAAAAACACTATATTGTACACTTTGAATTATAAGAGTAGATTTCATGTTAAGTGTTCTTAGCACAATAAAGAAGAAAAGACAATAGAATAAAAAAATGTCAACAGGCTATTAAAAAAAAAGTGACTGGCTAGTTGCGCTGACAGTATTTATACAATTAAACAAATATACTGAAAAGAAAACACTTTCTGAAAACGCATATTGGATTTGAGCAAAAAAATTAAAACCTTGTACATTTTTAAATAAGCAAAATAATTACTGTTTAATTTTTAAAATAACATTCTGTAGAACTTCTGTTCTCGAAAGAGGACAGGTTAAGGGCTCTCCAATGTTAAAAGAAACCCACTGGCACTCATGTTCCTTACTGCCTCCAAGCTCTAAGGGCCATGGTGTGTTTTAGTAAAGGTGCTTCTTGAATAAGGTGTTTTGCCTGTGCATATGTATGTATGCCCTGTGTGTATATATGTATGCCCTGTGTATATGTATGTATGCCCTGTCCATATGTATGTATGTCCTGTGTATATGTATGTATGCACTGTGTGTATGTAGGTATGCCCTGTGTATATGTATGTATGCCCTGTCCATATGTATGTATGTCCTGTGTATATGTATGTATGCACTGTGTGTATGTAGGTATGCCCTGTGCATATGTATGTATGCCCTGTGTATATGTATGTATGCCCTGTGTATATGTATGTATGCACTGTGTGTATGTAGGTATGCCCTGTGCATATGTATGTATGCCCTGTGTATATGTATGTATGCCCTGTGTATATGTATGTATGCCCTGTGGTATGTATATATGCCCTGTGCGTATGTATGTATGCACTGTGCGTATGTATGTATGCACTGTGTGTATGTATGTATGCCCTATGTATATGTATGTATGCCCTGTGCATATGTATGTATGCCCCGTGTGTATGTATATATGCCCTGTGTGTATGTATGTATGTCCTGTGCATATGTATGTATGCACTGTGTGTATGTATGTATGCCCTGTGTATATGTATGTATTCACTGTGTATATGTAGGTATGCCCTGTGCATATGTATGTATGGCCTGTGTATATGTATGTATGCCCTGTGTATATGTATGTATGCCCTGTGTGTATGTATATATGCCCTGTATGTATGTATGTATGCACTGTGCATATGTATGTATGCACTGTGTGTATGTATGTATGCCCTATGCATATGTATGTATGCCCTGTGCATATGTATGTATGCCCCGTGTGTATGTATATATGCCCTGTGTGTATGTATGTATGTCCTGTGCATATGTATGTATGCACTGTGTGTATGTATGTATGCCCTGTGCATATGTATGTATGCCCTATGTATATGTATGTATGCCCTGTGCATATGTATGTATGCCCCGTGTGTATGTATATATGCCCTGTGTGTATGTATGTATGTCCTGTGCATATGTATGTATGCCCTGTGCATATGTATGTATGCCCTATGTATATGTATGTATGCACTGTGTGTATGTAGGTATGCCCTGTGTGTATGCATGTATGCCCTTTGCATACAAAGCGTGAGAAACTCATAAGATCCTCTTGTTAGGCTAGACATTGAACCCAGGTCCTCTGGAAGGCAGTGCTCTTAATGGATGAGCCATTTCTCCAGGCCCCAATAAAGCCATTTTAAACAGGAGAAATAAAATTAAAGAAGCTCTTGAGAATGAGTTATCTGAGTGTAAGCATCTTTTAGAGCATCCTTGTGAGGTAGGACTGAAAAGTCACCAGAGAGACCCATGAAGCTGAGTGATAACAGAGCTGCTGACCTATTGAGAACAAATAGAGAATGGAGAGTCCTGGGGAAGGCAGGGGCAGGCAGGGAAGGGCTTGAGACTCACGTGCTGCTGTGCATAGGGGAGACAGCCTCCCTTCCGCTGAGGAGAATGAGCAGTTTGCCTTCTGATTCTGAGTCTGTGCACAGTTGTGACTGCTAGTGCTGGAAGCCAATACACTCTGAGAACTCCGCTCTAACAACTTTGGAATTCTGTCCACAGGGAAAATGCTGCTAAGGGCAGGAGAGGACAGAGGAGTGAAGCTATAGATTCAAATGCAGTCTTCCTTCATCCGCTTAATTAACTCTGAGACATGGATTACAGAGTGACCCTCTCTTTTGCCAATTGTTTTGTCTGATCTCAGCATGAGTAATAATATAACCATTGCATTTTCTCTCCCAGACACAACAGAAAGGGCTCAGCACCTACTTTACAATCTATTTGTGTTTCTTTTAGTCACACTAAATTTTATTTAAGGTGTCTGCCTTTTTGAGATATACTCATCTGTTTGCCTACACTTTTTCTTATTAAACCAATTAAGTTAGCTTAAAAAGTGATGGGTTTTTTAATTTTTTTTAATGTTATTTTTTTGCTTTGCAAAACAGGTTTTCTCCATGTTAACAGTCTTGGCTGTCCTGGAATTCACTCTGTTAACCAGGCTGGCCTTGAACTCACTGAGATTCACCTGCCCCTGCCTCCTAAGTATTGAGATTAAAGGTGCACCCCTCCACCACCATCTAGTAAAGTGTTGGATTTTATTGCGCCATTTTCTCATCTCCTATTCTCTTTCATTCCCCACATAGCTCTCCCTCTGCCCCACCCCAGTCCTGCGCTCCCTCACTGGCATCCTTCCTTCCCCAGAGAACCCTCTTCTGCATCCATTGTCATATGTATCCCATTACCCTCTCTTTCATTTTCAGTCAGCTTAAAATCATCTCTCTTCACCAATGTCCCCACTCTAAAGGAAAGGGCCACTTTTCCTTATGGAGAACAAATAACAATTAGCTCCTCCTTATATGCGGCTCATCACAGAACTTGTGTGGGTTTCATGTTCTTCATATTTAACATAGATCACATCTGCGAGCTTAACAGAGCACCTTTGTATTCAAACAACCAATTTTTACATTACTGTCAAAATCAATCTCTCTCTCTCTCTCTCTCTCTCTCCCCCCCCCCTTATTTTGCAGCTTAGACAGTTGTCATCCTTGGAGGTTAAATGGCCTCCTTATGGGAACACTGCTAATTAGCAGGCTTGCAGACATCATTCATCAACCTTAAAAATGTCCTTTCAATGTGTTGTCAAGAATGACCTATCCCCTTAAGATTTCTCCTTTCCCAACAGCGAGGAATTCCATCAATATCGCCTCCCTTCCCTTATAATTAACTTTTGTTTTATCTCTCTTAATTGAGTCCATAAAGTAGAGGACAAATAGCAGGAGGTAGTTTAACCTATTACAGTTTCTATATTGTTAAACTAACTCTAAAATTATGTAAATTATTTAAAATAAAAAGCAATCATTGTCCTATAATTATAGAGAAACACACCTGCTGTAACTTTCTAATCTCCTTTTATCTTTCAGGAGGGTGTAAAACAGTATTTATTTTATTTGCAATTATGTTTTATATATAATGTACTCTTACTTTTGTAAAAAAAAAAGATTTATTTATTTTTATTTTATGTGTGTGAAGTTTCGCTACATGTTTTTTATAAGTATTATCATGTGCTTGGTGCTGGTAGAGGTCCAAAGAGGCTGTGGATTTCCTAGAATAGAAGATATGACAGCTGTAAGTCTCATGTCAGTGCCAGGAACTGAACCCAGGCTCTCTGGAAGAACAGCCATCATTCTAAACTACTTAGCTGTCTCCAGAGCCTTGTCCTATCTTAGTGTTCTCCATTTTCCTTTTTGCCACAGGTATACAATTAATTAAGTGGATGAAGGAGGACTGAATATATATATATGTGTGTGTGTATATATATATATATATAACAACACAATCATGTGATAATAATGAAAATAAACTCTCCCCTAGTCTCAACACTTAGGATCATTCTATTTTTTTACTAATATGGAGAATGCAGGCAAGAACACATCTTCACGAAAAGAAGAATGGGATCTTCACAGAGTGTGAAAGAAAATCTAGTTTAAGCTCATCTTTTGTAAAACAACTCCCAAACATGGAACATCACCTGGACTCAATATACCCTGCTTTTGCTATGACAGGACTGCAGATGGTGTCAATTTTGCGATAAAATATGTCACTTTTTTAAGACTGTAGAGTGTCTTACTGGGTAGAAACACTAATTGTTAGATACACTGTATATACACACTAATAGTTAGAAACACTCGGTGTGTAAAGACTTCTTTTCTTTAGTTACGAACAAGCGCAGCAGTTAGGAATTATGCTATCACATTAGCTTTCCAACACTTGAACTAAACAATGTAATCTAGACTTTACTACAGAATTGTTATCCTCAATAAACATTTTAGTCTTCCTAAACTTTAGTCTTTTATTAAAATGAAGAAATGAATGGTATATATAGATATATACTATATATATATAGTATAATTTGAACAGTAAATAACCAAACATCTGAAATACAATTTATATGGTCTAGAAATGGGTAGATCACACATTTAATATGATTATTTTACTTTGTGTTTCTATGACTTCATATTCATATGAACAGAAGAGTGGCCTACTCACTCTACAGAAAGATGTAAGGTGGTCCTAAAGTCCTATTCCAGACTGCCTAGTAAGAAAAGAAAGAGAATTCTTTTGTAGTTCTGGTATCTAAAATTTGCATTCTTAAAAAAAAGACATATAAATTACATTTATTGGTCTAATTTGGTGGAATGCACGTGTGTCACCATGCATGTGTAGATGTCTTGGGACTACCTGTGGAATTCTCTCTCTTTTAACTGAGTAGGTCCTGAAGATTGAATTCCGGTTTAAAGGATTGGCAGCAAGCCTCTACCTGCTGAGCCAGCCATCTTACTGGCTCCAAGCCTACTTCATTAAAAGACCCATTCCCTGAAGACCAGCTATCGTGTTCTTGGGAACAGAAATGTGGGATAAAATCTTGAGGATTGTTTTGTTTTGCAGGAAGGAAGGAAACTGAAAATAAAAAGGCAAGCTGTCCTTGAATTGATTCCTGGAGTTATTTGAAGGAGAGTCGTTGCAGGAGCTTTGAGAACAGAGAGCCCGGCTGGCAGATGCACTGCTTCTGTGTTAGTGGGATTTCAGCACGGAGTCAGAGGCAAATTGTTAGGTGCTAGATGGGAGCCTGGTGGCCCCAGCCTATGCTTAGGGGACAACACCAGCTGATATATAATCCTAATGAGAGCTTCCCAAATTTAGGAGCTCGGCAACAATACAAAGCTGTGACAGAGCAAAGGCTGAGGGACCACCTCATCCTAGTCTCACGGGGAAACACAAAGAAACATGTGCAACAGTGGTAACCATGGCGAGAAGAGGGAAGATTTGCCCCGGGACCCAGCTAGGATGCTTGAACCTTTGAAGGGTCCAGGAATTCTCACAAACACCAAAAAGAAGATACAAGAACATCCTTAACACTATCGTTATTGGACTTACTTGTCTCTCTCTCTCTCTCTCTCTCTCTCTCTCTCTCTCTCTCTCTCTCTCACACACACACACACACACACACACACACACACACACACACACACACACCACATATCCAATATCTACACATATACACCACACACATACACACATACTTACCAAGGGAAGAATTTAAGGTTTTACTAATTAAAACAAAAAGAACCCATATGTGCCATTATTTACAAGACATAAAGGGGTTCATAACTAGTGCATATATTGTACAAAAAAGAGAATAATTCTTCATCATTTTATAGTTGGAAAAGCCTGTATCCCATTTTAGGGACACACTGAAATGATAGATCCCTGTATGATGCTGTTATTATTTTGTGAGTCCTTGTATTAAGCACAATCTGTTGTCATTGAGAACCAGGACAACCAAAGCCTGTGCCTCCTGGATTTGCCAGATGCCCCTCCCTTCTACTTCTGTCATCCCTCTCTCACCCTATTTCTTCTGTTTCTGCTCCTTGTTTTCCTGTTCTCTTTGTCCAGGCTTCAGCTTTTCTGCTCTTCTCTTCCCCTCTCACCCTCTTACCACTCTCTTTCCCATCTCTCTGCCCTCTGTTTCCCTCTCATATTTCTATCTCTGTATTTTCTCCTTGCCTACCTTTGCAATTAGCCCCATTCCATTTCCCCATCTAACAGTGATTTGCTCAGAACAGAATTTTCTTCAAATAGAATCAATGATCTAGATCAATATATCCTTTATTCAGCCACAAGGGAAATCTCTCCATTCAGACCATAACATATGGGATGTTTCAGATATAGGGAAATGGGTGTCCTATAGTCTGAAGTGACCTTAAATCTTCATATTTATGTAAGAAAAAGTTACTTAGGGTACTTAGAATTAGTACTAACTAATACTTAGAGGCTTTAAAATATTAACTTGGACCTTTTAAAAGTAACTTTCAGTTTAAAATGAGAAAGAAACCAGACTTGGTCAATTATAGCAAAAA
Organism: Sigmodon hispidus; assembly: GCA_004025045.1. Taxonomy (NCBI): domain Eukaryota; kingdom Metazoa; phylum Chordata; class Mammalia; order Rodentia; family Cricetidae; genus Sigmodon; species Sigmodon hispidus. The sequence continues at coordinate 66,443 of PVIH01009221.1, read as the reverse complement.
AAGGATGCTGAATATAAGAAGGTGAAAAGAGGGATACAGTCAGAGTAATTGTCATCTGCAACACCTCAGTGTACTAAGATTCCATACTAAAGTAGCTGAAGTAGAAAGTGTATGTGATATTCTGCATACCTAAGTAATTACAACTTCACATTTCGTTTACTGCTATACTTTGAAGCTTGGACTTTTCATTGGTGTTGAATGTGTATATAGACACTGTCAACTGCTGCTTTTTTAAGGACTGGCATGATTTTTTTTTTTTTTGGAAAAGCTGATCATCCAGAATAGGAGAGTCAGCTGATGTAAATGTGGTGTCCTTTTTATCTGAAAATATTTCTAACAAACGTATAATGGGAACTTGAGAAATATATTTTAACAAACAAATGCTCCCTATTAACCAGGCATTGAATCATACACCATTAATCTTAGAACTTGGGAGACAGAGGCAGGTGAATCTCAGCTAGCTCAAGGGAGCATAGTCTACAAAGTGAACTATCTAAGGTGACATAGTGACACCTTATCTTGGAGAAAGAAAGAGAGAGACAGAGAGAGACAGAGACATAGAGACAGAGAAAGAGAGAGATAGAGACAGGAGGGAGGGAGGGAGAGAGAGGAGGACAGAGTGAGTGTGAGAGAGCCAATGAATATAAGGAAATTCAAAATTAAACTCTCCTGTTAATCACACTTCATTTGCTTCAGACAAGGAATATTATTAGGTAATAAGATAGAGTTTTCTATAGAATATTGTGAAATTTGGTGGCAAGATAGACTTTCTGATATTCAAAATATTTCCCACCCTTGCCTTGAGGTGTGAAATTTTAGAATTAGAATTGAATGCTGAAGAAAAAAAGCACTACCTCCTTTTAACTCTGTTATACTGTTAATTATATATATACATATATATATACACACAACTGTTAATATTCCTGTTAGTATTGGCAAATCAGATACTCTCTGAGCCTTGTTAGTAAAGAAAATCAGGAGATAATTTTCCTAATTGTCTTTAACTATTTTTTAAGTATTATACCCAATAGAAAAAAGTGAGCAGAAAAAAATTCAAGATACCCAGTTAAAGGTACGCATCAATATTTTCTTCTCTCTATAAAAGCAGCAGTGGTAGCTTCTTCACTGAAGTGCTGGAACCCAGCAAGAGGTAGAAAAGGACTCCTGGAGACAGAGGCATAGAATAACAGTATAGACTAAGGACAGCAGCACATGGCTCCCCGGCTGGAGGAAATCCATTAATAGAGAAGAGTGAAGGAAAGACTCCCAGGGGATACCATTACCACAGAAATCTACAAAGTCATATAACTCTAGGAAAGATAATCATGGTACATGTCTATCTATGGGATCTAGATATTCTACTATTGAATGCTCACAATCCAACTAGTTCCACCTATAAGATGATGACTCCAGCATCCAAACCTTCACAGTATCCTGAACAAGAATAGGCAGCTCAACTTACTGCAGAGAAATACCATTCCCAGGATGTAAGAGGAATATATTTTTCCTCTCTTAGCTAAGGCCAATCACCCTCCTTTTCTGTCTCCTGTGGCTGGCCACTCATCATTCCTTGTCACCATTTCTGCTGCCTCCCACAACTAGCTGTCTTTAGCCCTGCCTGACTACACACACTGCATATCACCCCACTTTCTTCTATAGCTAGTGTTATCTTGTGTCACTGGTGGGCTATATTTGCAATACCCACACCCCTCCAGTGACAGCAAGAAAGGTCCAAACTCCATGCCAAATAGACTGTAGGAGCTGCTATTGTTGAGGAAACCAACTCTACAGTGGTTCCTGGGAAACTAACTTTTGTGACTCACATTCTTCATACCACCACTACTGTTGCTTTAGAGATCAGAGTTGCTTTCTCCCATCCCTGACCCAAACAGAATGTTCAACCCTACTGATCACAGCTGAAGGAACTCTGATTTCTCTGTGGTAGATTGCATGAGAATGCCCACACAGGTTCATATATTTGAATACTTCAAGTCTCCAGTTGGTAGAACTCCTTGGGAAGGATTATAAGGTGTGTTCTTGTTGGAAAAGGTAATCTCTCTATCCTCCTCATAGTAATGATTACCTTTGTCTCCAGATTTATCAGAAATGAATTGATGAGCTGACCTGAGATTCAGTGAATCAGAGGCTCCTGACTGAATTCCCATAGGTCTCCTATTGTCCTCTGTGTGGTAGAGCCCCTACTTTTGACCAGCATTCTAAGCCCTACTCATCAGGAAGCAGAGGACAATTGCCATTCCTTATCAACAATAAAGGGCTGGAAGGTCAGGTTCCCAAAGCAGGATGCAAAGGAGCAGTGCTGATGGAAATGGCTGGACTCCAAGCAGAGCTCTATTTTTCCACGAAACAGAGACCTAGTGCATTTCTCAGAGGCCCTTACAGTCTAAGCAAATGCTGCTAACTGAAACTGTAGGACCTCATCTGTCTTAAAGAGTTCCTATCCTCACTACCTGACTGTTCCATCTTCTGAGATTACCCACTCATCATATAGCCCTGTAAAACCTAACAAGCTTTGGAAGCTTTGCTTTTGTCCATTGTCTGATGCAGCCAGACAGCTTGTTTTATTAAACGGTTCTCTCCACAGTGGCTTTATTTGGTGGTTTCTTGCTCTGCCTACATACAGTAGTATGATACCTCCAAGAGTTCACCATAACTATCTAGCAAAAGACCCTAAAGAAAAGGATGCTGTCACATTATCTGCTAATGATACCAAAATAATGACTCTAAGGTAAGCTGGTGAGAGAGACAAGAGACTTCTGATGATAATGAAATCAGGAAATATAATTAAGAAATGATTCATGAGGATGGAGTGATGTCTCAGCAGTAAGAGCACGTGCTGTTCTCCAAGACAGCCCAAGCTTGGTTACTAATGCCTGTAACTCTAGCTCCAGGAGATCCAGTTCCCTCTTCTGGTATCTGAAGTACCATTCTCTCTCTCTCTCTGTCTCTCTCTCTGTCTCTCTCTCTGTCTCTCTCTCTGTCTCTCTCTCACACACACACACGCTTAAAAATAATACACTTAAAATCTTTTTAAAAAACCTAATGGGGTGGGAGGGGGAAGGGACCTTGAATAAGGATATACAAGGATAGAAAGTGTGACTTCTTTGTTCATAATAATAATAATAATAAAAAGAAATACAAAAAAATCATTTTAAAAAAGAAAAAATGATTCATGATATGAACAAAAATTATATGAAGAAGCACAAAGGCACCAAATAGAAACTTAGGAAGTTAAGAGAATAAGACAAATGAAGTATACAACTGCAAACATCAAACACAGACTAGATCAATCAAAAGATAAACTTTCCTGAGCTTTTCTTTTTTTTTAATGAACAGTGTCTGACCTATGTTGCTCAGGCTGCCCTGAGATGTTGCACGATGTCTTCCTTTCTCAACTTGTACAATAGCTGACAGATAATACAGACATATGCCACTATGCCTGTTATACAAATGCCTTTCAAAATACCCTAATCAGGCCAGAAAAAAAAATTAGGTCTGTCTTAAAGACATACACGATGATTTAAATTATAAGTATTTGAATTCCCAGAGTCCCAGGAGACAAAGAACAGAAAAAAGTTAAAAAAAAGAAAAAACTACTGAAGAAAACAGTAACAAAAAAAAATGCCCTTAAACTCAAAAGAAAAAAAATATGGTATCTAGGTATAAGAAGTCCATAGAACTCCAGAGACAAACCAAAGTGCTCACAATTTGATGTATTATGTTTAAACTGATGAAAAATGTACAGCAACAAAGGTAGAACTCTAAAATCAGCATGAGAAAAGCACCAAGTCTCATTCAGAAAACGTAAAGCAGTAATATAATAAGAAATCACACAGAGGGGGCAAGAAGAGATTGACATAATTAAATTGCTAGAAGGAAACAAAATGCAAGGAACAACAGCTAAAAAACTGCTGACTAAATACACTATCTCCAGCAGAGCTATCCCTCAGAAATGACAATAACAAATAAACAATAAAAAGATTTTTCAAGAAAATCAAAGCTGAGGGATCCACATCATCAGACTTGCCTTAGAAGAAATGTTAAAGGAACTCTTTCTCTGGATGTAAAAGAATAAACACATAAAACTCAACAGTAAAATAAATATTCAAAGATAAGAGAATCAAATACCACGATGATAAAAATATTAATAAATAACCAGGAGAGATGGCTCCGTGAAAACACAGGCTGTACAAAAGCATAAAGACTTGAGTTCAGGTCCCCATCCCTCACATAAATACTGGGTGCGCTTATATCCATAATTATCTCTGGCACACAGAGAGGCAGGATGAACACCAGTTTGTTGAACACCAGCTTAACTCCAAGTTCAGTAAAAACCTGTCTCAGAAAAAGAAAGTGGAGTCTAATAAGACAGAATACTTCATGTGTCCTCTGGCCTGCATGAGTATGTACAACATACGTGCACACACACGCGCACACACACAGTTTTTTTAAAATGAAATCACAATGATATACAATAAATAAAAAGTGGAAAAAAGGATATTTAAAACAATAAAAAGGGGGCTGGAGAGATGGCTTGGTGGTTAAGTGCACTGGCTACTCTTCCAGAGGACCCGGGTTCAATTCTCAGTACCTGCATGGCAGCTCACAACTATTTATATCTACTGTTCCAGGGCATCCAACATCCTCACATAAGCATGTATACAGACAAAACACCAATGTACATAAAATAAAAATAAATTTAAAAATGAAATAAAACAATAAGAAGAAAGTTTTAAAATGACAGGAATGGATCTTTACATACCAATATTAACATCTAGTGTAAGTAGATTAATTTCCCCAGTGAAAAGATACACACTGGTAATTGAAAGAAAAATAAGGCTCAGTGAGATGCAGCTTACAAGAACTCCATATGTTGACACACAGACTGAAGACAAGAAACAGCAAAATTTATCCCAGGCTAATGGAAACTAAAAATAAGTCACAGCACCTATATTTTATATACAATGAAGTAGAGCTTAAGAAAAACCTGTACAAAGAAGCACAAGTCATTGTGTAATGATGAAGTCATCAATTCAACAAGAAAATATCATGATTACAACTTTTTATGCCTCTAGTATTGGGTTACTGGACTAGTAAATCAAATGTTATTAAATACAAATAGAGGCAAGTGCTCCAAAACAGTACTAAGGGGATTTTACACTCTACTGTTACAGTAATAATAAACAAACAAACAACAAACTTAAGTCCTATTCAAAAGAGATGGATCTACTTAAAATTTATAGAACATTTTCTTCAGTGACTGCAAAGTTCATGTTCTTCTCTCCACATAGGACATTCTCCATCATGGACCGTATGTTTGAGACCATTTCTTTGAGACTAAAGAAATCTCAACAATGTCAAAAACCTTGAAATCACATCATTTAACTTCTGTGACAAAAATGGAATAAAAAAAGAAATCAATAAGGAGCAACACAAATACACCGAGGAAAAACACAATTCTATAAAGCAAAGGATAGGTCCTTGGGAAACCAGAGGAGAACTTAAGGGTCCTGTGTGGCAATTGGAATGGAGTATGTATAACAAGATATACAGAGAAAAATGTTCTATGGGGAGTTCATAATAATGAATACTTTATCTCCTGAGAAAAGCAAATAGTAATATTACATAAGCCACGTTTGTGGTTTTAACTTGTTGGCAGCTACATTAAAGAGAATAACAAGGAAAATTAATTTAATATTGAAGTTTATTTAACCATACATAAGCAAGATGATATTGTTTTAACTTGCAGGAACAATTTAAAAAGCTACTAAGAAGCTTCTATAATTTTTTTCTTCTATGGCCACTTAGATCTACTGGAATAGTTTCATTTCTTCAGCTCACTTTAGTTCAGATGGTCCACACTTTCGAAGGTTCTATACCCACACACCCAGTTAATTATCATACTGAATCCTTGATCTTTTTATCTCAACTATAATGTCTTCACACCTTTTTAAACTTCACCACTACCTAAATGCCTACTAATAAGTTGATGGGTAAACTAAAATAGTGCATATACTCACATCAGAATACTATTAAACCTGGAAAAGGAATGAAATTCTGTTCCAAATTATAAGACAAATTTACAAGGTTACAAGATTAAATTTATGATTTATTTACAAGATAAATCTTGGAGTCATTGTGTTGAATAAATTAAAACAAAATAAATAAATTCTGTGTAATTTCATTTAACAAGGTATAGATATATATTACATACTTATTAAAACATGAATATTAGGGAAAAAAGCACACAGTCAAATCCTAGGCAGATAGCTCAGATCCTTGAGTACAAGGATAAACAGCTGAAAGTCAATCACACACACCTTTAATCCCAGCACAGGGAAAGTTGGGAGTGGTGACCTACACCCTTATCCCACAACTACAGAGACAGAACTTCTGTTTCTTGTGAGTTCAAGGCTACATGCCTTTAATTGTAACCTGGATGGGATAGGGTATATAAGGGCTCTTAGAAGCCCAGAAAGGGAAAAATGACTGGGAGAAGCAGCTGACAGAAGCAACCAGGAGCGAGGCTAAGGAAGTTGCAAGACAGCTGGGTGAGAATTGACTGTGGTGCTTCCTCTCTCTCTGATATTTCAGCCTTCCCCGATATTTGGCTCTGAGTATCATTCCAGCTACTACAACAGGGAACCTAAAGTAATTAAAATCACAGAGACATAGACAAAAACTAAGAGTGGTGGGTGGCAGGTTTTGGAAGGGAGAAACAGGATTATTTTTGACAGTTTCCCTTTGGGACAATGAAAAAGTTCCTGAGATATCTGGTGGTGACAGCTATACAGTAACATGAATGTACTTAATAATGCTAACTATACCCTTGAAAATAATCATCACGACCAGTTCTATGTCACAGATATTTTACTAAAGTGAAAAATGAAAGAAATCCAGAGCTATGATCTTTGTGCTTGCAGGGAGCCTGTTAGCTTTGAGTTCATTTTCCTCACCTTGGAGAGATTAGCTTTTCCATACTGTTTCATGATCAAAGCTCAGGAGGTATCATTATATTATTAATTATAAAATTACACCTTATTTTCTGTATGGTTGAACACTAGGTGGTTTATTTAATAATTAGTGGGTTGGCTTTCATTCTCAATTAGAAATGCTGTAACAACCTTCAACCTGCAGAAATGGTGGCTGAATGGTGGTTTCCTGCGATGGAAGTGGGAGTGTTTAAGAAGCAGAGAAACAATTCAACTCAGTACAAGCATGGTTATTTAAGAAGGAGGACACATGAAGTTCTAGTTTTCTTCGAGGCATAAAAATATTTTGTTAGTAGTAAATGAGCAAAAGGAACTGCCAGTCTCCACCAGTGACCCCCTTCATCGCTGTACTTAGCCCTACAAGATGTGTGGGCATTTAAAGAAAGAAGGTAATAGGTTTGATTTTTTTTTTCTTTTTAACTTAAAAGTAAATTACCATGTATTTACTGAGCTTAAGGATAATCTAATATTGAAACTAAAAGTTAACCTTCTCTTCTTTCTCATTTGTTTACTTTGGTTTTTGAGGACAAGTTCTCACTATGTAGCCCGGGTTGTCTCCCAACTTGCAATCTTTCTGTCTCAACCTCCCAAGTGCTAAGATTATATAGGTATACATCATCATCACTGGCTTTAAAAGAAACATTTTATGTAGCTCCTGAGAAAATAAACCCCTGACTTTGCTATAGCTTCAGCTTCCCTGTTCATCAAAGCAATGTAGAAATGGTCCATTCCCCACATTTGAAAGCGTGTTCAAATCCCCATAGTGGCACTTCTGACTGCACTTCACTGGGCTGTTTACCCATATATTAAATGTATCTATTAGTGAAAGTTAGGAGACATATGAAACACCATATTTATAACTTGACATCTGCTTCACATTGTTCATATTCTCTGTACATAATTTACCAATGCTTCCTACCTTGTCCCAGCACATAATGGAAATTCAGTAGCTGTTTTAAAAGAATCAGTATATAGGTAAGCACCAGGTTCCTGATCCAGATGGAAAAAGAGACAGAGAGACAGAGAAGGAAGACAATATGAACAAATGGATCAGTATCATGAGAAGGGGGCCCACAGAAACGGCTGACCTAGCTATTGGGAGCTCATTAACACTAAAATAATTGCTGAGGAACCTTCAGGAAAAGGAACTAAACCCTCCAAAGGTAGAATGCTGTCAAATAATGTGGAAAGTTTGTAGAGCCTCTTGCAGTAGGATCAGAGTGTGTTCTTGGGTCATGAACTGACATCTTGGAACCCAGTCCCTACAGAGGAACACCTAACTCAGGCTTAATACTGGAAGGAGGGACTTGAACCTATGTCAACTGGATATGCCAGACTGAATTAACCCACCTTGGGACTCCTTGCCCTCCTTTGGAAATGGATGGGGGGATGGGGTGCAGAGGTCAAAGGAGGACTGGGAGGGACTGTGAGGAGGGAAAGGAGGGGAACAGTGGTAGATATAGATGAAAACTTTTTAAATACAAAAGAAAATGGAAAAGAAGAAAGAAGAAAGAAAGAATTGTTACGGAACCAACATTGTTCCCAAAGCAATGTGAATGGTGTTTTACCATTATCACCAAATTCCTCCAAAAAAATATATAAAGAATTATTTAATTGGGCTTTATTAATTTTAGGAGCTTTTCATGGTTACCTGAATGCCTATGTTTCTGGACTAGTTGAAGTCAGAACATTATGTCTAGAACTTGAGGCAGAGCACCTTCTTTGAAGAGAAGAAACAAAGAATGGAGAACATACAGGAAGAGACCAGGGCAGATAAAATCACAAGAACATGCCTTTTTTCAAGACCCTACCTCCCAGTTTTCATGTCTTATAATAACATGTATGAGTGATCCAGTAAAAGATTCATTCATTGAGTAGGTCAGAGCCCTTAGGATTTAATACTTTCTATAAATATTATCATAATCACACCCAGATATGATTCACTAATCCCCTGGGTTGAAAATCAAAATTAATCAAGGGATTCCTGCTTTGAGCAGTGTAGTGTTACTGCTAGTACTATATGATCTATTACTTATTTTACCCAAGTAGTTACTGAAATAACCACATAGTGTCCTTGGTATAGAACAGTTGTAGAAACAACACTGAATCTAGTTTTAGAAATTTTAAATCCCTTGAGTCTTTCTTGATTGTAGTTGTTGTAAGGATAATGATGATGGTGGTAATGATGATGGTGATGGGATGTGTATATGAGCATGCATGCATGCATGCTTTTGTGTGTGTGTAAAAATAGTAGTTTTGGGATGTCTAAATTCTAGTTACTTCCAAATACTTTGTTTTATGATAGGCACTTAGGCTTCTATCACATATTGAGAAAGTAGCTTAAAGTATAATTAGAAGAGTAAAAAATAATAGTGATTCAAAGCAATATAGAAGATTCTGGTCATTGCAGTATTCTAGGCAGCTTATTTATATCCATCAAGTCTTAATTAACTACTTAAATCAATACATACTTAAAATGCTGGTCCTAATTACTCACTAATATCAGCTGAGTACTCTTGGGCAACTTCTCTACAATTATAAACTTCCCAAGGATGAAAACAATCTGAACTTGAACAAGCACTATTTTGTTTATTACAAGTTCAGGTACTAGAAAACAGGCCTCTGGGAATGCAGTCATAAATTTATTTACCCCACTGTTTAACACCATGTACACCCATAACATCAAACTACTTAAACCATACATTTTGGTGCCTACTTTTAAACTCAGTATTATCTAACCTAATTGGAGACTATACCTCACTCTCCCTTCTAAGGTGAGAAGTAAGCAGAACGTTATCTTTAACGTTTGCACCCTCTCTGGAATGCTGATCAGATTTATAAATCTTCCTTTGAATATAGCCTATCCTCTGAGGTAGGCCTGACCATAACCTAGCAGGGAACACCAGTTTGTTACAATATGAGAGTATGTCTTCCATCAGAGTACCATAAAGAAAGAGGGGTAAAACAGTTACTCCACTCCTTTTGTTTTTCAATTATTTCAGGATTCCAAAGAATAATACACTTTGTCTATGAATATAATTTCACTAGCTGGAAAGATAGTTTAAGTGCTTAAAGTCACTGTAAAACATGAATTTCAAAGAAGGAATAAGGGTTCTTGGTGCTAAATCAGGCTCTTCCGAGCTCTGTTATGTAGCATCAGTTAACTGCCTGCTAGATGTTTAGTAAAGGCTCATCCTAGTGGTTATAGAAATATATATATATATATATATACACACAACAGTGATAAATTATATTAATGGAATGAAAGGTAAAGACGTGATTGAGCTATAGGTACAGCTAAGTGAGAGAGTACTTACTTGAATAGTATATATAAAGGCCTAAGTCGAATCTCCAATCACATTCGCACACAAACGCACAATATTTTTTCAATAGATGAAGAAACTACACTTAACAAAAATTCATGCCTTTTATACACACATACAAACACACACATACAAAGCCCCACCAAGAATTTATAAATACAAGAAACATATCTTAAAGCATCAAACACACAGTTAGGAAGCTCAAATCTAATAGAATAAAAATGGTAAATTTTTGACTTTCCTTCTATGATCAGGAAAAAGATAAACTACTTTCATTAATTCTATTTAATATGTTCTTTGATGTTGTAGCAAGAGATATTAGGAAAGATAAATAAATAAAAGCATCCAAATTGGAAGAGAAGTAAAAATTGTTGTGCATAAAATTAAAAAACAGACACTATAATACAGAAGAAAACAAGAAAAAAATCCTGACAAGTTGAAATAGGGTTTTTTTAACCTCATTCTTAAAATACAGACAATAAAATAAAAAATAGACAAACAGAGATTGCATCAAGATAAAGTAATTTCTGTAGAACAAAAGAAACCAATCAGCAAACTGAAAAGATAATCTATAGAATAAGAGAAAATACAGATTATATATTTAAAAAAAATAATGTTTATATATTATATATACTGCATACAGATTATGTATATCAAACAATACAGTAGCAGGAAAACAAAGAGTCTATTTAAGAATAAGAAAAAACATAAATAGATATTTCTCAAAAGAAGGTGTGAAAATAAACAAGCATATAAAAAAGATAAATATCAAAAATTATCAGAGAAATTCAAGTCAAAAACATGCTGAGACATTACCATACATTTACTAGAATGGGTATTTGGGGAACACTTGTGCACTCCTAATGTAAACATAACCTAGTAGATCAGTTTTAAAACTCAACATGAAGGTTAGCTTAAAACATCAAAAATAAAACTACCATACAGCCAGCAATTTAGGGTACAAATGAGAAAAAAAAGTAGAATTTTGAACAGATATCTACATTCTCATGCTCATTGTGGTAATATTTGCAATAGGCAAGACACAGAAGCAACCTAGGTGTCTATCATAGTATAATAGTTTCTGGCCCAGACTAGCCCCAAAATCCAAACCAGCTGTTCCAAATAATCACACAAAGGCTTATATTAATTACATGCTGCTTGGTCTATGGCTCAGGTGTATTTCTTGCTAGCTCTTACAACTTAATTCATTTATGTCTTGTCACATGGCTTACCTTCACATTTTCCTCTCTAGGCATCAGTTCACAGCATCTCTGTCTGACTCCACACTTTTTTCCCTTTACCTATACTCAGATTTCCTGCCTTCTTATAAGATGCCTTGCCATAGAACAAAGCAGTTCCTTTATTATCCATTGATAATTCACATCACACAGAAGACATTTCATATCACTAGTGTTTTTCACTAGCACCACTCCTTGGTGGCAATGTGGGCTCTAAAATTTCCCATAGTGGAAACTGTGCCTCCAGCCACGACCTCTGCTAAAAGGTAAACTCTCTATGAAGCTAGACTAGGTGCTGAGTGGAGCCAGCCAGTCACCCTAGCCATGCCTTTATTCCTAGTCACATCTTGGCAGATTAAAAGTGTGGTCAGAAACAGAAAAAGATAAGAGATAAGATATGTATAGTAAAGACAGATTTTTAAAAAAATAACCTCTAAATGGTTTATAGAATGTTTAAAAATATATGTAGGCTTGAAAGAAAAAAGAAAAGGAAAAAAGAATAAAGTCCTTTATAAAAGAAATAAAGTAAAATAATAATAATAATAATAATAATAATAATAAGCCATGTAAAAATGAAGATGACAAAGAGTATCTGGATACTGTATGTTATTCTCTTGTTCTTAAGTTTTCTGACTGAAAAAAAAAAAGACAAGCAGTAAAACCTGCTAAAGAGTATTTGATTAAATGCTGATGTATTAAACTAACCTATATATTTTGTAAATGAGTGGACTTTAAAATTTAAATCAAAAGATATGGTACTTTGGGAAAGAGGTTTTCTTTTTATCTCTATAGAAAATGAGAGGCTGTGGATTTATTCTCAGTTAAAGAAAATAAAGTTTGACCAAAGAAGACCCCCCTGCAAAATCTCTGATGGGAAGAGATGGCCACATCAGCTTCAAGGCTGCCAACTAAGATGATACAGGCTCAGGACCCCCCTAAGATTGCCAGCACTAACAAACAGCAGGAAGTTGCCTATGTAAAGCTATGCCCAATCCCAGAATGTTGTTTATATATGTTAATTTTCATTATAAATGGTTAATGGTCATAGTCAATTTCTTTCTAAAGAAAAAAGGAATATATGATATAGAAATGACAAAAAAGATAGATTATTGAATCTACTTTGAACCAAAAAGATAATTATTAATCTCAAAATATTTTACATTGGTATAGATTTTGGTTTAATAATACAAATTTAAGGTCAACTTTGTTATACTGTATTATATTTCTACTCTTATTTAAGATATTATATTTATGTAACTCATTTAAAATTGTAATGTATAACTAAGAAATACAGATTAATAATTAGTTATCTCTGATAATCAAACTTATAGTCATGTTAGTTAGGATTTTTAGATATACAAAGATATATTTCAGTTAGATAAGTAATCTTCAAACATATCAAAGTCCTGCAGAATATGGCATTTAAAATGTTTTAAGAACCTAGACTTTTCTAGACAGTGAGACATGTCTGATCCTGGCAGCACCAATCTACTTCAAGAAGATGATAGACATCATAGAAACTCCATGTAGAGTTTACTTTTTTGTGACAAAAGAACAACAAACTGTTCTTGCCTCAACTGTTTGACAGTATGAAGTATAAACTGGACATGCAGGATCCATAAGAAAGTGATCTCTGAATTTAGGCAGAACAAGCCAAGATGGTTCTTTAGGATCCTGCCTGGAAAAAAAATCTGGCAGACATTCTGCAGGACACAGGAAGAAAAAATTGATGAGCCATGCCAGAATGGGCAGGGCAGTCTTTCAAATTTCCTGCTTCACTGAAAGGTATGCCAGAGACTCTAGTCCTGTAGGCTAATGATGGATGCTCCAACATTACAGAGAAACTATGGGTAACTGTCCAGGTAGCCAGATGTCTCTGTCATTTCTAGAATTTGGAAGTTTCTTATAATATCCTTTCTTACTCAAATAATATTATATACTTCTGTGGTCTTCGATGTAGTTGAAGATTAGATAGTTATAATTTTACTTTTCTATAGTTATAATAAAAGGTAAATTAGATGTGAAACTAAGGATAAGGTGATATTCATAAGATGATAGAATATTTGCTTTAATTTTGCTAAATACAAATGGCTAGATATTATAACTATAATTCTTATTTGATAGCTGTTTTGTTAAATGTAATTTTGCTATGTTGAAATCATAACCTTAGGAGAAGTAATGATGGATGTCTTTCTGTAGCTGTAAACTATCATTGGATAATAAAGGAACTGTTGTGGCCTACAGCAAGGCATCTTAGAAGCAGGTAGGAAATCCAAGCATAGAAAAAGGGGGGAAAGAATAGAGTTAGACAGAAAATGCTGTGAGCTGCTGCTTAGAAAGAAAAATGTGAAGGTAAGCCACAAGCCATGTGGCAAAATATAGATTAATAGAAATGAGTCAAGTTAAGTTATAAGAGTTATTAAGGAATATGCCTGAGACATAGGCCAAGCAGCATGTAATTAATATAAGCCTTTGAGCTATTATTTGGGACCAATCAGCTGTGGACTGTTTATTTGAGACTCCTGGTCCAGTTCCCAGGGCTAGTCCAGGCCAGAAACTTCTAACTATAGTCTATCATAGAATTGGCAAATGGAATATATTCTATGTACATAGTAAATACCATTCATCCTCATAAAGCATAATGAGGAATACCTGCCACTTATGTCAGTGTGTGTAATCCTGAAGCAGAAAATGGTGAGTGATTACCAAGAGCTAGAGTTTGGGAAATGGAGAGATTGTGGCTAAAGGGTAATAGTTTCAGTTGCATGGAATAACTAGGCTCCAGAGACATAATGCATAGTACTGAGACTGAAGTTATCTCATTTGAATCCACCACACCCATGCAGAGAGAGAGAGAGAGACAGAGAGAGAGAGAGACAGAGAGAGAGAGAGAGAGAGAGAGAGAGAGAGAGAGAGAGAGAGACCAAGACAAATTATAAAAGGAAAGGTTTATTTGGGCTTCCATTTCAGAAAGATACGGGACTATCTTGAGAGAAAGTCATGGCAGCTAGTAAGGATGGCACCTGGAGCAGGAAGAGAAAGATAGCATGCATACTAATAACGGTTCCCTCTCCATCCCCTCTTCCCAGGCACCTCCCAGCTTCCTCCTACCCCCTATTCACTCCTCAGAGAAAGTATGGCCTCCCAGGGGGAGTTAATTAATATACTCAGACTTATCAAGTTGAGGCAAGATCAAGGTTCTCCACCAGTATCAAGGCTGAGCAAGGCATCCCTCTATAGAGAATGTGCTCCAAAAATCCAGTTCATGCATGAGGGGTAAATCCTGGTCCCACTGCTAGAAGCTCAACAAAATGCCCAAGCCAAACAGCTGTTATCCACATTCAGAGGGCCTAGTTTGGTTTCATACAGTTCAAAGTTGTGAGCTCCCATAAGCTCAGGTTAGCTGTCTCTGTGGGTTCCCCCACCATGATCCCTATACTTATATAATTTCCCCTCCCTCTCTTCAACTGGACTGGAGCTCAACCCAGTGCTTAGCTTAGATCTCTGCATCTGTTTCCATCAGTTTCTGGATGAAGGTTCTGTGATAACAAAGAAGGTAGTCATCAATTTGATTACAGGGAAGGCCAGTTCAGGCACTTTCACCATTATGCTTGGAGTTTTAGCTGGGGTATGTTTGTGGATTCCTGGGTGTTTCCCTAGCACCAGGTTTCTCCCTAACTCCAAAATGGCTCCCTTTATCATGATATCTATTTCATTGTTCTCCCTCTCTGTCCCTCCTCCTACACAACCATCTCATTCACTCATGTTCTTTTCCCATTTCCCCTTATGCCCTTTTCCCTATGCTTGTAACTTACTGAGGAGATTTTATCTATTTCCCTTCCCAGAGGTATCCATGAATGTCCCTCTTAGGGTCATCCTTGTTGCCTTGCTGCTCTGAGTGTATGGGTTGTAGCCTGGTTATGCTTTGCTTTACATCGAATATTGACTTATGAGTGAGTACATACAGTGTTTGTCTTTCTGAGTCTGTGTTACCTTACTCAGGTGGTTTATTCTAGTTCCATAAGAAATCACATTTTTAATCACAAGCAAGAAGAAGAGATAACAAACTAAGATTGACTCAAGACTTCCAATTCTCAAAGCCTGCTCCCAGTGAGATTCTTCCATCAAGGCTACCTCTCCTTAAACTCCCCAAAGAGCCACCAATTAGGGGACTAGGTATTCAAAATCTGAGCCTTTGAGAGACATTCTCATCCAAAGCACCATATTGATCTGCCAGTCCTTTTTTGCCTGAAAAATCAAACATTTTCCCTTGAGGAAATTCCTGTCTCGTTTTATAGAAAGAAATCTCATGTTATATGTAGGTGGTAATTTCATTTCGTTCCTGCTGTATTCAGCCTTGAGGACCCCCAAGAAGGGCTTATATAAAGTGGTCATGGAGTTAAAGGAGCTGAAATGACTGGCACTGAGTGCCAGCGCAGTAATGGGTGAGACTGGGTTCCACCAAGTCTGGGCTTCTGAAATAGTTTTCATAATTCTTTAGCTTTTATTAAATTATCCATAAGGTAAACACACCAGTGTAACTCTCTGATTAATAGTGTTCCTCCTACACTGTCTATGCTGATATTGAAAAATAATATACTTTTTAAATTAGTGTGAGACTGCCATTCCTTTGAGTCAAATGCTCCCCTTTGTTCTAGAAAAAAACTGTTTTCTTTTCTTTGAGATTTATTCAACTGCTCTGACCAAAGCCCCTTTGAATTGTGTTTTAAAGGCACAGATCTTAGTGTTAATGATTGTTTCCAAGCTTCTGAAAACATCTCTAAAAAGAAGCTTTTGATGAGGAAGATCAAGGCAGGAGCTGTGGTGTTCATTCCACATCATATACTCATGACAGTTTCTTATAACCTATGTAGATACTTCCAAGTTACACAGAACTTGCCTTTGTTTTTACAAGCCCTAAGAAAAACTTTCTTATTTCATAAAAATAAAACAGTTAAGAAATTTTCTCTGACCCCCCTACCCCCAAATAATAGTGACATTATAATACAAATCCCCAAGTAATTTCTCCTACCACAATCTAATACCTTTCTAATTTCCATATCCTTGTCTCACTTTGAGGAGGGCCTCAGAGAAGTTTTGCCCTGCATCTTCTGCAAAGAACTACTGGAATCACTTTAAGGGGAAAGAAAGAAATATATCAATCATTCATTGCGTGCAATAAGGCATTACATCATTTATTCTTTCCAGGCCTTATATATTGTAACAAATGGTAGTCTCTAGTAGATTTTGATTTTTAAATCAATTTTTTAAATGTTAAATGATTCTGAAATAAATTTCAGTGATTAGAGTAGACCTATATGATATTATCCTCTGACCAAAACACCAAATTCTAGTCTCAATGAGACAGGTGAAAAATTAGTCTGACGAAAGCTTTTGGCCTCTCCATGTGTTCACACAGGTAAATACAATTGCACACATGGGCACAGATACATAAACCACAAAAATATACACACAATACATAAATAATCTTTTAAGAGAAATATTCACAAATTTTTCTAAGAAAATGTGACTATTGGCAAATGAATACATTGCTCTGTAAAATAGTATTAGCAATTATTACAGAGTGGTCAAAATAGAATCATGTTTAGCATTGAATGAGTGAATTCTAACAATTTCTAGTGTGTTTTTAATTACTTAATATACTCATTTATGCCTTATACTATTCAGAAAATACCTAATTAGATATAGTAATGCATAAATAACTCCATATATTTGTAAAGAATATTATGAGTTAAAGTATAAGATCAGACAAAAATTTATAAACTGGATAAAAAAAAGTTCTTGTCACATGATATCAGAAAGATATCAATACTGTCACCTGTAACAATGTAGAAAATAAAATTTTCAAAATACATTGCATGAAGTTGTCAAAGAATAAATAAAATATTATTAAAAATAAATCCAATAAATAAGGGGGAAAGTTTCTCTTAAAATACATTCAAATGATTCACAGTATTTTATTTGAACTATCAACAAACATTTATTGACATCCTGTCAGCCCAATATTCTACTTAATACTAAAAAATACAACTCTTTAGTATTAAAAAAACACTATCTAAAAATATTTTACCAGAAAAGAAGATAATAAATATTGCATTACTTACTGCTATTCATGTGTACATTCCACCCACTCCAGTGGATAATGAAGTGGCTGTTAAAGGTTCAGTAAAAGATAAAATACTGGTGATCCTGAACCCCAATTTAATTAGGCTCAAGCAGGATTTATTACAAGTCTAAAGAAACCATCAAGAAGTTTCAAGAAGTGAAGCTCAGTAAAGATTATCTATGCCTTGTGCATATATATTTATAACTCCACTGGGCTTTCAGAGCTCCACAAAATAACCTAATTTTTTTCAGTTGCCCAAATAACTTTGTCCTTTGGAAAAAATAAATGTAAACTTCCCTGAACAATAGGGACAGTTATTTTTAAGCATAAAATCTGGTTTTATGGTTGATGAAACGAGGCTATAAATCAATGCACTATTGCAATGTATGTGAAATTTATGACAAGCAGTGCTAGCATGTTTTGAGAATCATGTTTTGCTCAGTGGCACATTCTACCTGCTCTTAATCCTTGAAGGCGTATGTTCAGGACTCTGGGGCTCTGCTAACTTGGGAAATTACAATTGCTCCTTTTGAGCACAATGCCACTGTGTTTTATTTCTCAGCAAAATAAAGTGCCTAAATACAAAAATACAGCCGTTGCTCAGTGAAGAAGGGAACTTTTCTAGAGTGTGTACAGCCAGGTACTGGCCAGGGTGTCCACCTTCCACTTAGAAGAACCATGTGCACAACAGAAAGGTTCACCAGCATTACAGGTAGCAATTTATCCCATTGAGGGAGACATTTGGGACTTTAAAAGCCATCTATTTCGCTGGTACATATTTTACACCTTTTCTCTAGAGAAAAGTGGCATGATTCAAGAGGCGGTAAGAGTTTATTTAGACTTTGGAAAAGTCCCAGGAATGTTAGCTACAATTAATTAAGTACCTACTCAACGCTTTATAATTCTAGCAGACTCTGTTGTCATGTCAAAAGTGTATTTCAATATTTTGCTGGAAATCTGGAACAGTGTGCCATTGAATGTTCATCGGAGTCACTGAATAGAGTCAGGGGGATTATTTCCCATTTAATGTTCCACTGTTCGTTTGAACTTTTAACTAACCTATTTTTCTGCCCTAGTCCCTTGCCGCTGCCACATTGGTGAGTATTTGTACAGATGTCCCCATCCCTGAGCTGTTGAATAAAGCCCTGATTATTTCAAACAACTTTAGTAATTGGCTTTCAAGATGTAAATTGCTATGTTATGTACAGTATCCGTGATTACAATAAACTGCTCTATTTTATTACATTTCAATGTGTGCTTTAATTGGCAAGTCCCAGCCGCTCTGAAAACTGTCCATGAATACATGCAAATACGTTGCAAAATACACAGAAGAATGTTTGACAACCAAGGGAACAAGAATGGGGTTTTTAGCTCAGTTTGGTTTTAAAAGGCTCCTTTAAATAATAATATTTTTTTAAAAAACTCTCATAATCCAGCATTGTAGTTATTCCTGGGGCTACTCCTGCAGCTCAGAGATGTAATCAGAACTGCAGAAGCAGAAAGGTTCAGGCAGAGAACCAATATGGGTTCTACCATGCATCAACATTTCTGGGTTGAAGTACTCACTAGACAAACATTTAAGAAAACAGTACCTCTTAAGAGCTATTTCCAGGCATCTGCCAGAGAAATGTTTTCCCAGGAAACTGATGCCATGGGAAAAGCCATGCAACAGTGGTGGAGGAAAGAAACAGACTAACTAAGAACCCACCACCCTGTACAGGGGGAGGCTATGCTGGCTGGTGACAGTAATACACTTTCATGTCCTCTCTTCTTTCCAAAAGGCTTTACTAGTGTGTTTATTTACTTTTGTTCATTTTTATTTATTTAAAAGGATTTTTTTCCATGCTTACCCCTGCTCACCCTCCTTTCCCTCTTCTGAGTCCCTCCCAGTCCTCCCCCATCCTCCTCCACCCCTGCTGCATTCCCCAAGGAGGGCAAGGAGCCCCAACGTAGGTCAGTTCAGTCTGGTATATCCATTTGATGCAGGTCCAATGACCTTATCCCAGTATTAAGGCTGGTTTATGTCTTTCTCTTTAGGGAATGGGCTCCAAGATGCCAGTTCACGCCCAGGAACATTAGTCTAATCCTACTCCAAGAGGCTCCACAAACTGCCCACACCATTCAACAGTCATCTACCTTGGGAGGGTTTAGTTCCTTTCCCTGAGGGTTCCCCAGTGGTTGTTTCTGATTCAGTGATCTCTCAATAGCTCCAGCCAGCCCTTTCTGTGGGTCTCCTCCTCATGATCCCAATCCCTTTCTTTGCTCATATACTCCTCTCTCTCTTTAGCTGGACTGGGAGCTCAACCTGGTGTTTAGCTATGGATCTCTGCTTCTGCCTCTATTCATTACTAGATGAAGGTTCTATAAAGACAATTAGGTGGTTATTCATTTGATTATAGGGGAAGTCCTGTTTAGGCTCCCCCTCCACTATTGGTTGGAGTCATAATGAGGGACATCCTGTGGGTTCTTGAAGGTTTCCCTAGCACCTGGCCTCTTTCCAACCCCACAGTGGCTCCCTCTATCAAGATCTCCCAGCGTGTTTACTTTTGAAGCCTCATATTCTTCACTTTATATTCCTTATTGGATGTATTGGAGTAGCTAAATATTTACTGAAGCTTAGAAAGTAATATCCCTCTGCTGCCTGGTTCTATGTCAAGTTCTCACAAGCTAGAGTCAATTGAGAGGAAGGAATCTCAAATGGGAAAATGTCATCATCAGATCAAACTTTAGGGGATTGTCTTAATTAGTGACTCATGGGAGAAGACCCAGTCCATTGTGGATGGAGCCACCCCTAGCCTGGCCATCGATCCCTAGCTAGCAGGCTGAGCAAGCCATGAGTAACAATCCAGTAAGCAGTAACTTTCCATGGCCTGTGCATCTGCTCCTGCATCCAGGCTCCATGGAGTTCCTGCTTGACTTCCTGTCCTGATTTCCTTTGATGATGAACAGTGATACTGATGTGTACGCCTATTAACCCCTCCCTTGTCAAGTTACTGTTGGTCATGATGTTTCATTAGAACAATAGTAACCTTAACCCCGAAGATGGCACTTTCCCATGCTGAATAATCTGTACTAAATGAACTCAGAACAGCTGTCTCGCCCCTCCTTCTGTCCAGATCTCTTCTTTTTTGCCTTAGAGCAGAAGAAAGGTGGAAGAAGTACTTTCTTTGATGTGCCCATATGCACCCTGAGAATGCCTCTGCCAAGGAGAAAACAACTATTATCTGTCTGTGTTAGTCCATTAACCAAGGACAGCTATACTCATGTCACAGAGGAGGCACACAGACACCCCAACCAGAACCACATCAGTCTTGTCCAAAGCTACTATCTGTTGTTTGGACCTATTCATCTCCCCTAAAATCCATTTATTGTTGTGCTCCTAAAGCAACTTATAGCCCCTGTGCCCTCTCACATGGACAGGATTCACAAGGCTCTGGGCAATCGGTATCACAGCCTGTGCCCTCTTGGCAATAGAGAAGATACATAAGCTTCTGACCCATTTTCTATGTTCTAGTGATATTCTAATATAGTGCTGGTTTTCCCCTGTGCCCTGATCACCAGATTACATATCAGATTCAAACATCAAACCTCTAGATGGGAAGAGAGAAAGTTCACTCACTCCACATGAACGTAAGCCTGAGTCTTTACATTAATAGTTGATACTTTGGCATAAAACAAAGAATAATATAACACTTCAAAAGTTTCCACTTTGCTCCTTAAGTAAATTAATGCATTCCTTTTCTAAACTATTTTAATTGAAATATAATCTCATAATTTACTCCCTCCCTTTTTCTCCTTCCAGTGCCTCCCAGGCATTTTTTAAAATTTTTATTTGAGAGAGAGAGTGCATGTATTTGAATGTCTATACAGTGTGTACATGGAGGTCAGAGAACAATTTAAGGAAGGCAGTTCCGTCCTTTGATCATATGACACCCACAGATAGAACTTAGACAGTCAGGAGGCCTGGAGGTAGGTGCCATTCTGCCCACCCATGTGAGTGCATTTTTGAAATGATGTAAAATTGTTTTACACAAACTGAGCATGCTTGATAATTCCTGAGTTTGTACTGAAGAGGTAAAATCTAGCAGACATCCATTTGATACCCCTGTTCTCCATTCTTACCCCCATGCTACAAGATCCCCTTTTCCTTTCTCTAGCTGCCTTATCCATATGATGCTACTGACAGTCATAAAGCTCTATGTACCCCTCACGAGACATGACTGACCAACAGAACTCTCAAGACTAGTTCAGAGATGGACACTGACTCAAAGAGGTCATTCACAGGAGATGATGTGCTTGCTGGGACAATATAAATAAGCACTAAGTGTTGGAGTCTCAAGAGTCCAGGTAGGGGAGTTTACACAGTCAGCCAACAGTCTTTCAGAGCAATGACAAAGTAAGCTTGTAACCTAAGCAGAAAGAAGAATGAGAGACCTTTCAGATGTAGTTGAACATTGAAGGACCAGTATCAGCCACTGACTGCTATATATTCAGAAGTGGACAAGCTGAGAATATTTTGGAGATCATGAGCTCCTAGACAACTCTGAAAAGAGATGGAGTATCTTTCAGTTCATGGGTTTTTTTCAACTTCTGTCTATGAATGTATTCAAAATCATAATTTTAGAGAAAGTAGATTGTGTTGAAGGCACTTCCAAGTAGCAACATAAGGAAGTGTGTTTTTGTTATCTACAGCTGTCACCCTAAGTTATGTGAAGGAGTCTCAGATCAGACTAGCCTGGGCCATTTCTACAAAAGTATGTCTTAACTGACAGTTGGTGTGGGAGGGCCCAGCACACCATGGATGGCATCATCCATAGGCAGGTAGTTCTGGGCTCTGGTAGAAAGCTAATGAAACAACCATACAATGAGCCAGCTAGCAATATTCTTCTGTGGTTCCTGCTTTAAGCTCTTGACTTCTTTTTGTAATGGATTGCAACCTAGAAGTAAAGCCAGACAAACTCTTTCCTTTCTAAGCTGTTTTTTGGTCAGAGTATATTATCATAATAACAGCATAAAACTATAACAAAGTAGAAAATGAGACAGAAAGGAAGGAAAAAATAATGGACTATGTACTAAAGATCCAGCTACCACTGTGGGTAATTGGGCCCATCTTACAGAGGCAAAGCACTGAGGGGTCTAACTACCTGCCATCCTCTTTAATTGGGTTGTCACTGCAAAGAACAATTGGTTCTTTATACTACGTCTCACATCTGTTCCACAAGCTTATTAATGGAACTGGAGAAAGTTTCCAGATAAGCATGGGAACTTAAATCAACCTATAAACTTTTTCCAGGATGGCCCTCAGAATACGTGCAGAATATCATGATGAGCAGATACGATTGGTGAATAATTTTGGTGTGTATAATTTCAGTTATCATGATTATTTTATTTAGAATATATTACAATGAAAATTTTAAAAGAGCCAGTTAACAAAAACTACTTTTTTTAACCCCAACTCCAAACACTTGTATAAATGAAAATACTTTGTGAAAAATGGTTTATTAAAGCAAAGATCCAAAACAAATGAAAAAAAATCTCTGGGTGATTTCTGTAGCAGTCCAATAGAATAGCTGAAGAAGTCATGGGAGGTGTAATGCTTAACTAAAAGTTCTTTTAAAAACAAAATCAGAACTACTAGGATTGCTCAGTGCAAATAGACGCTTGCTTCTAATCCCAGTGACCTGAGTTCTACACCCAGGATTCACAAAGTTAGAGAACTGAGACCCTCAGGTTGTCCTCTGGCCATACACGTGTGCCATGTCCATGCCCCCAGCAGACAAAAGTAAATAAATACATCTGAAATTTTTAAAATGAATAAACATTCTCAATTAAAAAGTTATAGTCATTGAAAGTAAGATAAGAAAGTATGCCAGTTTTTAATTTTTCAAATAGTCTAACGTAATGGAGAACTACAAATGTACAAAGATGATTTTTAACACAATTACATGTTAAGACATATGTGTAAATACTAAAGAAAGTTATGATAAAATAAGCATGGATTGTATGCTTAGCAAAATTATCATTATGCTGGAAAAAATACACATACATATTAAAAATCTTTTAATTTGCATTTCCATAAACAGGGATTTCTTACTCTAGACACAGTGGATATAATAATGAAATTTGTTGACAAATTCTGATAATACAAACTAGTATAGCCATTATGGAAATCAGAATAGTGGTTTCTGTAAAAATTACAATTAGAACTATTACATGATCCAGATATACCACTTTTAGCATCTATTCAAAATCTGTATACCCTACTACAAAGACATTTTGACATCAACATTCATTACTGTTGTATGTGCGCTAGCAAAAAAAGGGAACTAGCCTGGCTGCCCATCAAGAGATGAAGTACAGTGAAACTGTGGTGCATATGCACAATGGAAATGTATTCAGCTATAAAGAAAAACAAAATTATAAATTTTACAGGTAAATATGGATCTGGAAATTATAACACTAAGCAGGGTGACTCAAATTGGAGAAGACATCCTCACTTTCATTTGCAAAGCCTACTATATAAGCAAATGGGTGTAAATGTAAACAGAGCCTAAAAAACTAAAAGAGACCGAAAGACTGTAAAAATCAGTTCTGAGGAACAGGGAAAGTGGAGTACAGAGGAAACATGGGACATGAAGGAGGGGAAGAAACTAGGGCTGTGCATTTACAAAGGGGGGACCTGAGGGTGTGGGTGAAGGGGAGGAAGAACCTACCAACACACACTTCTTCAGAGATTCACATATGCTAATCTAAATACATATTTGGATGAAATTTTTTAAAAAGCAGAGATGCATTTTTTTTTCTCTTTGAAACATGACCTCATGTACCACAGACTTGCCTTAAATTCACTGTAATCTACTTCCCAGATAGTGAAAATGCAGGTGCACTCCACCATGCCTCCATGCCTGTTTTTATGCAGTTCTGCAGATGCATTTGAGGGGTCTTAAAATTTGTTTCTCTCACAGATGAAGGCAAAATAAAGACATTTAAAAAAAAAGATAAGATAAAGATTTCTCATAGCAACATTTCTAAGCTAATGTTTATTTTATTTAGGGCAAAGATGAGCTGAGATGGTGATCAGGCACAGACACAGTGTACCTTCCTACACTAGAGCAAGAGACAAGGGCTCGGACATGGAAAAGAGGCGTTTCACAGATCACATCGGAAGAACTGGACATTTTAGGCAGCATGTGCAAGAAGTCACAAAGGGGAGAAAGTTCCTGTATTCCAGAAACTTCCAAGATTTCAGATAGAGCAGAGGAAAGAGAGGGGTCTTTATAGAGGAGAGCTGGACAAGGCACCGAGGGAGCAGGGTGCCCAGCACGGGACATGGCAGTTAGTGCAAATGCTGAGAGCCTCAGAACCAAACACATCAGCAGTCTCATCCGTCCTTTCCATCTCCTCACGCCAACACTGTACCACACACAGCAGCCAAAGCCAACCACAGCAAAACTGAAAATTCCAGTTTCAGGATACTTTCCACAGGTTTTGCTTCAGAGGCTAGATCTGCTTGTAGGAACTGGGATTTCTGTGCCTCTCTTATGAAAATATATTCAAAAAGCTTCCCTAAAGTCAATCATCAGTTATTTGAGAGTACTGAAAATGAACATGCTGCTGCCATTTCAAACATGTTTTTAAGTTGTAATTTGAAAAGCTTGGCAAATAACATTCTTTTATTATACATTATACAAAGAACATTCTATTCTCAATTGAAAGTGACTTAGTCAAGGAAGTTTGTCTATAGTTAAGCAATATTATCATCATTTTAAAAAGTAGATAAACCAGGCAGAAATCTCCAGTTTAGAGGAGGGATATGATATTAGTAAAATGATACTTTTACATTTAATCAGCTTATCCCAAACCACGCAATTATTAAGAGAAAGAGTATGGCTTTACTTTTGAGACAATTTCTCACATATGTAGCCCTGGCTAGGTTAGAACACACTATATTGACCAAGCTAGCCTAGAACTCATAGTGATCCTTCTTCTTCTGCCTCTCTAGTGCTGGGATTAAAGGTCTGTCTGGTAGCACCCAGACAGAGAACTGGCAATTTTAATGAAAACATTTGTATGTCTTCTAAATAGTAATAGTAGTGTGCTATAATTAAAACACAAATTAATATTCAATATTTAAAAATAATTCATTTGAAAGTTACTTTCTAGTATATTTTTCTGCGTTTCAATGAAAGACTATACAAGAACACTCAAGTTTACTGCAAGTGTTATAATCTGCCCAGGCGATCATAGAATATCCCAGAGAAACTAAGAGAATTAAACAACTAAAATTTATTGGAGCATAGCTCTAGAAACTGGGAGTCAAATAGCAAAGCACCAATGTGGTTCATTTCCTAGTCTGGATTTCCCTCCTGCATCCTCATATCTACTACATTATCTCTTCTATCTTGTAAGAGGTCCATTCTTGCTGCTACATTTAGCTTCATCACACCTTCATAAGCCCAATTTTAAAAAAAAAATATCACACTTGGGATTAGATATTCAAAAGATGAATTGGGAACAGGGGCTGTAAATGCATCCTTTTTATGGGTATTGGCATTTACACTTTTGTTTAACTTTGAAGTTACTGCACTATAGACAGATCTGGATTTTACTTTACACAAGAAGCATTGAGACAAACTAGAAAAACCTGCCTCCTTCTGGGGTGCTGGACAGACGTTAAGCCATGTTAAAACATTGTTAGACTTTTTATATATTATTAAAATATATAATGATTTGCTGCTGACAGGATGTCAATTTCTGAGATAAATTTGAGCTTGCCATGAAGGAGGGGTAATCAGAAGGGATTTTTAGAAGGCTAAACGTACAAGATCTTCAACAGCTACATAAGCAAGCAAAAAGTAGTCTGTTCTGCCAAGTGGTTAAGACAACTCAAAACAATCTTTGGGTTGTCTGCATAAGCAAATTACAAAAGCCAATAAAACAGTCATATCATAAGAAGTAAGTCATCATGGTTGTACATTTCTGGGTGGAAGTCAAGAGTCAGTGTTACTGGGAGCTTGTCCTCCAGTGACTGGAGTCAGAGACAAATGGCTAGGGGTAGCAAGATGGATGCCTGGCATAAAATGGAGTTTCTTTAACCATAACATTCCCCCACTGGCTCTAGATCATATGAATCAAATCATTGACTCACATTTATGTAGGGCTAAAGGTTGAAATCTTAATTGTGTATAAATCATATATATGTATGTATATATATATATACATATATATATATATATACAATGTGTGTATGTAGTTACTTTATTATACAAGGCTATGGTAAAATTTAGAAGTAACTGTTAAGAATTGTTAAAATCATTGCTCAAGACAATGTAAGTTCTTATGTATGTCAATGAATACTTGTAGAGTTTGTTTGAAATTAGAAAAATGCTAGTAACAGGGCAATTTGAATCTCTGACAGCAGTTAGATCTTTACCTGGTGCCTGTACAATCAGCTGTACTTCATTTTTTCCAAGTAATGCCCTTTATGAACACCTTAAGGAAGCTGCATGACACAGCTGCTTGCTGCTGAAGCACAACCCTAGCTTCTGAGTGGGCAGCCTCGAGCATAGTTGTTCCAAATCATTTGTGCTTAGCTTCCCTGCAACTTGAAACCATTTCTACCTAAGCCAGAAAAGGAGCATTCCCTCCAATGGTCTTTCACAGTCACTACTGTGATTTAATGATGTGATGCCATTGTGTTGGATAAAATAATATGATACAGAATATAAAAATTGAACTTTAAAGGATACATTTGACAAATTAAGTCAGTAAGAATTTATTATGGATTACATTTATCTGCCAATGAGGTCATTTTATGATATAATTCTATTTTAAACAAAAGGAATTACCTGTTAAAATAAATTAAAATTACAAGTAACTTTTATATTAAAACATAACATGCAAATGGAAATTTTGGATTAAAAATTGACACTAAAACACTCTGGCCAATGAAGCAGGTAGTCAGCATATGTTTACCTCTTCCTCCATTCCTCCAAGAACAAGCCCCATTCTCCTCCCAATTCTATAGCAGACCCTCTGCTGTGGCCTCTCCTCCCTCTTCTGACTCTATTCCCAGAAACTAAGCAAATCCTGGTGGACCATCCTGCTTTGCTTCCGCCTATGAAGCCCTCAGTCCTTCTAGCCCATTTCTATTGCTAAATGTCACCTCCTAATACCCAGAAACATATTTTACATGGAAGCAGCAGTGACTACACCTACCAAGACCCCAGAAGAATTTCCTACCAGGTAAAACACAGCCACCACAGTCTCCAAAGTATCAGAGCAAAAACAAAAAGCCAAGAACAAAACAGCCACAGAACAAACACAGAAACAGATATCAGCATCTAGGATTGCAGTCTTCCCAGTCTCAGATGCCTAGATGCCAGTGTTAAAAACAATCCAAAACATCCAGGACAATATATTTCCACTAAGGACCAACAACCAAACCATGGTAGTCCTAAATATTCCAAAATATCTGAAGCACAAGAAAAATATCTTTAAGCAGCCTTTGTGAATATGTTAAAGGTTATTTAAAAGGAAATAAATAAATCTGTTTTATAAATCTATGAAAACACAAACAGTTGAAAGAAAGGAAGGAAGGAAGGAAGGAAGAAAGAAAGAAAGAAAGAAAGAAAACCATTAAGACCAGAAAGTGGAAACATAATCAGTAAATAAAACCCAAATTGAAAAAAACCTGGAGATGAAAACTTTACGAACTCCAGCAGGAACCAGAGGCAAACCTTACCAAGAGAATACAAAACATGAAAGAGAGAATCTTGGGCATTGAACACATGATAAAAGAAATAGAAACAATGATCAAAGAAAAAAACAACACCTTGGCAGAAAACATCCAGGATTTCTTGGACACCAGCCCAATTCTAAATATAAAAATAGAGAAAGGAGAAAAACATCAGATCAAAGACACAAAAAGTATTTTCAACAAAATCAGACAAGAATATTTCTCTACCTAAAGAGGGAAATTCTTATCTAATATTTAATAAAATGAACCTGGAATATTAGAAAACAGAATGACCCACAGTCAAGCCATGGGGGTCAGAGAGTGGTGACCTATGCCTTTAATCCCATAACTCAAAAAACAGAGAAACAGAGATTTTACTGTGTTTCTGTGAGTTCAAGGCCTAACAACCGAACAGTAGTAGCTCACATCTTTAATGCTAACTCTAGAATTATGATGCAGAATTGAACCTGGAAGTGAAACAACTGGGCAAAGAAGATATTTATGGCAGGTGAAGGAAGACATTGAGGTATTCTGTAGAAGTGACAGGTCAAGCTAAGGATTCATGAAGATAACTTTTACCCTGAGAAGTTGGCAGGGTGAGAATTGGCTATGGTCTGTTTCTGCTCTCTTATATTCCATCTTTTCCCCAATGTCTGGCTCTGAAGTCTCATTAAATACCAACTAGAACTTGTATTTTACTTATCAAAGTACAAGAAGCATAAAGAACATCAAATAGACTGCACTAGAAAAAAAAATGGGTACATAATAATCAAAACACTAAAATGCATAACAAAGAATATTAAAGTTGCAAGGGGAAAAGACTAAGTGACATGTAAAGGTAGACCTATTAGAATTACACCTGACTTCTCAATGGAAAAAGGCCAGAAGGTCCAAGACAACTATTCTACAGACTATAAGAGATGACAGATAACAATCCAAAAGGCTATAACCAAACTTCCATCACCTTAGATGAAAAAATATGACATTTTATAATAAAACAAAATTTAAGTAATATCTATATATAAACCCAACTATACAAAAATATACTAGAAGAAACTATATCTAACTATATCTAAGAAAACAGAAAATAAATAATCTCAAACCAGAAAAACCAAAAATGGGTAAACACACACACACACAAACAAATACTACTACCATAACAACAACCGCAACAAAATAACAAGAATCAACAATTATTGGTCAGTGGTATCTCTCAACATCATTGGTCATTAATCACTCTAAATATCAATGTTCTCAAGTATTCAATAAAAAACACAGAGTAACAAAATATATGCAAAAAATGGATGCAAAAACAGAATCCATCCTTTTACTGCATCCAAGAAACACACATCAGCATCAAGGATAGCAATTAATTCATGGAAAAAAGATATTACAAGCAAATGGACCTAAGATCCAAGCTCATATAGCCAGTTTAATATTTGATTACATAGACTTCAAACTAGAAATAACCAAAAGAGATAGGGAAGAAAAAATACTACATACTCATCAAAGAAAAAAACCCACCAAGAAGACACTGCAATTCTTAACATATACGCCCTTAAACACAAGGGTACCCACCTTTATAAAAGAAATACTACTACATATTAAATTATATATTGACCCTCCCACACTGAGATTAGATGACTTCAGTATACATCTTTCACAAATAGACAGGTCATCCAGACAAAAACTAAACAGAAAAATGCTGGAGCTAAATTAAATCATAAACCAACTGAATCCAGTAGATACTTATAGAACATTTCATCCAAACAAAAAAGAATACACCTTTTTCTCAGCACCTCATGGAACTCTCTCTAAAATTGACCACATACTTGGTCAAAAAGCAAGTTTCAATGGATACCAAAAAACTCAAATAACATCCTATATTTTAACTGACTGATATGAATAAAAGTTGAATATCAATAACAACAGAAGTATCAGAAATTTTCTAAACTCACTGAAACTATAACTCCCTTGTGAATAAATAAAAACTGTGCCAAAACAGAAATTAAGAAGGAAATTAAAGACTTTCTAGAATTGAATAAAAATTAACAGACAGCATACTTTCCTTTATGGTACAGAGTAAAAGCAGACCTAAGAGGCAAACTCACAGCACTAAGTTCATATAATATAAAAATTAGAGCTATCTCATAATAGAAACTTAATAGTATACCTGAAAGCTCTAGATGAAAAAGAAGAAATCAAACCTCAAAGGAATGAACAGCAATAAACAAACTCAGGGCTGAAACCAATAAAATAAACATAAAGAAGCAGACATAAATAATACAAAGAATCAGTAAAGCAAAGAACTATTTTTTGAGAAAATCAATAAAATCCAACTAAAACATGGAAAAAGAATATTCAAATTAACAAAATTAGAAATGAAAATAGAATTATAAGAACAATGAGAAAATCCAGAATATCATAAGTACATACCTTAAAAGTATGAATACCACCAAATTAGAAATCTAATAATAATAATAATAATAATAAGGTAAAAGAATAATTTTCTTGATACTATCACTTACCAAACTTAGACTAAGATCAGATAAGATAAGCAATTTAAATAGATCTATAATCTCTAATGAAATTAGAGCAGTCATTAAAAATATCCTAACCAAAAAAAAACCCCAGGGCCAGATGGTTTTAGAATTAATGCTGATACTCCTCAAATTGTTCCACAAAATAGAAACAGAAGGGACATTGCCAAATTCATTATGTGAGACCACAGTTACCCTGAACCACATGAAAACCCAACAAAGAAAGAGATTTACAAACCAAATTCCCTTATGAAAATAGATGCAAAACTTCAGAGTAAAATACTTGCAAACACATCAAAGATACCATCCTCCATGACCACTTAGACTTGTCCCAGAGATATAGGAATGGTTCAATATGAAAAATCAATAAATGTAATACATTATAAAAATAAACTGAAAGACAAAAACTACATCATATCCTCATTAGATATAGAAAGGCCTTTGACAAAATCCAAGTCCCCTTTTATGATGAAAGTCCTAGGTGCATTAGCAGTACAAGGAGCACACCCAAACATAATGGCAGTTTACAGTAAGCCCATAGCCAACATCAATAAGTGGAGAAAAACTCAAAGAAATTTATCTAAAATCAGCAACAGGACAAGGTTGTCCTTTCCCTCCATACATATTCCATATGGTACTTGAAGTCTTATCTAGAGCAATAAGAAAACTGAATGAGCTAAAGAATACAAATGGCAAAAGATGAAGTCAAAGTATCTTTATCTGCAGATGGTATGACACTATAAATAAGGAACTCTAAAAATATTACCTGAAAACTTCTACATCAAAAAATCACTTCCAGCAAAATATCTGAACACAAAATCAATTCACAAAAATCTGTATTCCTCCTACATATAGACAGCACATGGACTAAGAAAGAAATCAGGGAAACAATATCCATCGCAATAGCTTTAGATAATACAGAATATCTTGGGGTCACTCTTATTAAGCAAGTAAAAGATTTATATAATAAAATCTTTGAGATATTGAAGAAATAAATTGAAGAATATATCATAAGATGGAAAGATCTCTCATACTCATGGATTGGTAGGATTAATATAGTAAAGCTGGATATCACCACCAAAAGCAATTTATAAATTCAATGCAATCCTGCTTCAAATTATAACACAATTTTTGACAGAACTTGAAATGACAATTTGTAGCTATATATGGAAACATTAAAAAAAATCTAGGATACCTAAAACAATTCTGAATAATAAAAGAATTGCTGGAGTTTTCCTGGATTTTAAGTTGTACTACAAGGTTATAATAAAAACAGCATGGTATTTGGGACGAAAATGAAACAAAAAAGAAATATTAATCAGTGAAATGAAATTGAAGAACTAGACATAAATCCACATACATATCGACACCTGATTTTTTTATAAAGAAGTTAGAAACACTCATTAGAATTAAGATGGAATCTTCAACAAATAATGCTGATCAAATTGGATAAATGCATTTAGAAGAATGCAAAGAAATCTTTGTACATATTTGTCACCCTGCACAAAACTCAATTACAAATGGATCAATGACCTTAACATAAAACCAAATACCTTGAGCCTGACAAGGAAAGTGGGAAATAGCCTTGAATACATTGGTACAGAAAACTTCCTGAACAGAACACTGAAAGTGTAGATAACAGGATCAACAATTTGTAACTGAGAAGCTTTCTGTGAGACAAAGGACACCATCATTCAGAAAAAAAATAGTTGCCTACATAGTGGGAAAAAATATTTTCACCAACTACACATTCAACAGAGGGCTAATATCCAGAATATATAAAGAACTCAAAACTCTATATATCAAGAAACAAGTAACAAAATTTTAAAATGTGGTACAGATCTAAACAGAGAATTCTTAATAGAAAAATTTGAAATGGCAGAAAAGTAGTTTTTAAAAAGTGTTCAATATTCCTAGCCATCAGGGAAATGCTAGTTAAAATTATTTGAGATCTCATCCTACATGCGTCAGAATAGCTAAGATCAATAACACAGGTGATAACTCATGCTGATGAGGATATAAATCCAGGGGAACATTCATTGTTGATGGAAGAGCAAACCTATACAGTCACCATAGAAATATGTGAAGGAATCTGGTAATGAAGCTACCTCAATATACAGCTATACCATTCTTGGGTATATACCTGATAGATGTTTCATCCAACTACAAAGACACTTGCCTAGCCATGTTCTCATTCCACTCATGATATCCAAAAATTGGAAACTGCCTAGATGCCCCTCAACAGAAGAATGGGTAAAGAAAATGTGGTAAATTTATACAATTAAGTATTGCTTAGCTGTTTCAAACAAATGACATCATGAAATTGGCAGGCAAACTATCACCTGATAAATAAAAGTATCACCTGAGTGAGGTATCTCAGGCAACAAAAGACAAATTGAATCAATGCCCTGTTCAGCTATCACCATAGAAGCTTTCTCCTGAAGCAGAATGGAACAAAAGAGAGACCATACATAGGCATTATACAGATTGGGACACTGTATAGAGTCCAAGAAAGACCTTGAAACACTCAGCCCTAATGGGATGTCTTCATCAAACTGTTCCCCTCAGAGCACAGGGAGCCTACAGAAGGGGAGGCAAAAAAGTATAAAAGCCAGAGGGGATGAAGTACACCAAGAAATCTAAATCAGTAAGATCAATGCTCTTAGGAACTCACCAAAATTGAAGCCGAATGCACAGGGCCTACATGGCTCTGTACCAAGTTCTCTGAATATATACTACTGCTTCCAGTTTAGTGTTTTTAATGGAATTTTGAGTGTGCCAATAAGTAGTCTCTTATTCTTTTGCCTTCTCTTGAGCTTTTTTCTTCTTGTTTGGGTTTTTCTTGTCCAACTTCAATGTGATAGTTTTTTTTGTTTTATTTTATATTTTCTTTTGTGATATTTTATTATCATCTCTTAGAAGCTTTTATCTAATGAGAGACAGAAAGGGGGTGGATCCAGATGGAAGGGGAGATGGGAAGGAACTGAGAGAGACAGAGAAAGGGAAAAGTATAATGAGGATCTATTATGGAAAACAAAGAATCTGTTTTCAACAAAATGAAAAGAAAAAATTGGCACTAAGGCTACTACTTGAAAAATAATTAGTGTCCACTTAGATGCTGATATACTTAAAGATGTGTTTCTATACTTTTTTTTCAAACTTTTTCACTACTGAGACTTTATTCATTGAGGAGCAGTGTACACAGACATTTCAATTCTTAACACACGTACCCAAACTCTGATGAGTCATATATTGTGTTCAAGAATCTGAGACACATTTCTCTTTGAACTTATTCCAGTGATATTCCACCCTCAAGGTTGGCCAAGTTTTCCCTAAGACTTCACATAATAATGAAATGCTCACAATTCTCAATTCCACTGACTCACAATTTTATGTCACATATAGTACATACTCAAAATTTAGTCTTTCATAGCACATTATCACAGGAAATGGAAAATGGACGGCCATGACCAGAGACATCTGACAGGGCAAGGGCCAAGGAGTGGTTCTTTAGGAAACACAAGACTAGATATTAACTGAAAATATTCCAGACACAAATGCACGACCAAGACTCCAAATTACCATTTAGTATGCTTTGTGTTGTAGGATATAAAACTAGCCCTCTCTATGGAATGTTATGGTGACCCCCGAGACAGTCACAGCCTCTCCTGATTCAGTATCCTGCTATTTGCTGGTTGTACCAAAAAATAAACAAGCAGCAAGTAACTTAACTTCTTAAAAAATCATTTACACTTACAAAAATGGGATGAGGGGGAACTTCCCCCACCTTTGAAAAATGTTTCTAGAGCTACTAAAAAACTTGCATTTACAAAAGAGTTGATAAAAATATTCCTCTGGATTGTTCAATAAGGGAGGCGGGGATCCTGATAGACATGATGGATGGTTAGTCGGACTTGGTTTTCTTCTCTTCTACTTCAGAGGCTGGACTCTGGTTTTCAGCCTCTCCATTCTCTGTGGGCACATCTGTAGTCTGCTGGTCAGACCGTTTGCCCTTTGCTCCTCTCTTCCCTTTTGTCTGCACTTTTTTGTCTGATGATTTATCCTTTCCCGCGGTGACTTTTTCGGCTTTGCATCCACCTTGGCTGGGGTGGGCTTGGCTGACAGCCACTCAGAGCATCGCTTGGGCTCTGCCTTCGCAGCACCATCCACCGTAACCTTCCTCTTGGGCATCCTGGCAACGCTGGGTGAGAGAGAGGTGCATGAGACACTGAGCCTGTCACGGAGATGCACTCGTGTTTCTATACTTTAACAAACTCCTATAATACAGGATTTTACTAATCAAAGCTGATTCTTTCACACCACCCTTCCCAGT
Organism: Sigmodon hispidus; assembly: GCA_004025045.1. Taxonomy (NCBI): domain Eukaryota; kingdom Metazoa; phylum Chordata; class Mammalia; order Rodentia; family Cricetidae; genus Sigmodon; species Sigmodon hispidus. Next base: position 31,134 of record PVIH01009221.1, on the reverse strand, counting down.
CCTCGGGTGGTAAATCAGCTGATGATTTACTTCTATGGCATTCTCTATTTACAATTTATCATAAGAAGCAATGTAAATGCAAAGCTAAAGTTACAAAGTGAAGCTGAAATGGATAATGATTTTTGGTGAGGCTTAGGCGCAAACAAATACTAAATTGCCACATCATGGATCTTATGCTTTCAGTGATAAATTAGTAAGCATATAAGCATTGCTGTAGGGGACTAAAGTCTTACCAAATATTTTTTTAATAACATAAAACATGAGCTGCCAACACAGAATGGAAAGTGAGTAAAGACTTTGTGAAGTAAGAAGCAGACATGAGGTGTTAGAATTAATTCTTTTCTGTTATTTATCTTTATTTGATGCTTTTAAATTAATTGTACAGAGCTAAATGGAAACATGAAATGTTTAAATAAATGAGTAAATATTTACTGAGTGCCTAACATTTGATATCACAAGACAAATCCCTGAGCACAGGGAATATCTCAAATACTCATGAAATACTAATTTAAGATGTTTCAACATGAAATATTCTGGCTGGAGAGATGATTTGGGAGTTAAATGCACATAAGCTCTTTCTGGAGTTCAGTTCCCAGCACTCATAGCCACTGGTAACTCTAGCCCCAGGGGATTCAATGCACTCTTCTGACTTCTGTGGACACCTGTGCTCCAAACATGGACTCCCACACAAATACAAATATGTAAGTTCTCATGCCCAATTAAAATATATTTTTAAAAAATAAATATTCTAACAGGAAAGCCAGGATGGCCAAAACAGTTTTACTCAACAAAAGAACCTCAGGAGGCATCATCATCCCCAACTTCAAGTTATACTATAGAGCTACAGTAATAAAAACATCCTGGTACTGGCATAAAAACAGACTTTGGGATCAATGGAATTGAATTGAAGATCCCGACATTAACCCAAAAACCTATGAACACCTGATCTTTGACAAGGAAGCCCAAAATATTCAATGGAAAAAAGATAGTATCTTTAACAAATGGTGTTGGCATAGTTAGATGGTAGTGTGTAGAAAACTGTAAATAGATCCAAGCTTGTCACCCTGCACAAAACTCAAATCCAAGTGGATCAAAGACCTCAACAAAAACCCCACCACACTGAACCTGATAGAAAAGAAAGTGGAAAATACCCTAATGAATTGGCACAGGCGACCACTTCCTAAGTATAACACCAGTGGCACAGACACTAAGAACAACAATCAATAAGTGGGACCTCCTGAAACTGAGAAGTTTCTGTAAAGCCAAGGATACAGTCAGTAGGAGAAAACGACAGTCTACAGAATGGTAAAAGATTTTTACCAGCACTACAAATTACAGAGGACTGATCTCTAAAATATATAGAGAACTCAAGAAACTAGAGCCCAAAACTTTGAATAACCCAATCTAACAATGGGGTTCAGAACTAAAAAGGAAATTCTCAGCAGAATTGTAAATGGCTGAAAGGCACTTGAAAATTTGCTCAACATCTTTAGCCATCAGATAAATGCAAAAAAAAAAAAAAAAAAAAAAAACAACTTTGAGATACCACCTTACATCTGTCATATTGGCTAAGATAAAAGACACAGATGACAGCCTATGCTGGAGAGGTTGTGGAGCAAGGGGAACATTCCTCCATTGTTGGTGGGAGTGTAAGCTTGTTCAGCCACTCTGGAATGCAATATGGCGGTTTTTCAGAAAACTGGGAATCAATCTTCTTAAAGATCCATCAATACCACTACTGGGCATATACCCTAATGATGCACATTCACACTGCAAAGGCATTAGCTCAACTATGTTCATAGCAGCATTATTCGTAATAGCAAGAACCTGGAAACAACCTAGATGCCCCTCAACTGAAGAATGGATTAACAAACTGTGGTACATCTACACAATGGAGTACTACTCAGCGGTAGAAAAAAAAATGATATCCTAAAATTTGCAGACAAATGGATGAATTTGGAGAATATCCTCCTGAGTGAGGTATCACAAATGCAGCAAGATAGGCAGGGGATGTACTCACTCATTAGTCGACTTTAAACAAAAAACTAAGAATGTTCAAGCTGCAAACCACAACCACTGAACAGCTTGGGATCTGAAATACTTTGGACTGACACCTTGGAGCCCATTCCCTCCAGAGGAACACCTGACCCAGTCTTGATACTGTAATGAGGAAAGCAGATTTGCCTGGAGTGGATGCAAAACTAAGCCACCTTGGGACCTTGGGACCTTGGGACCTTGGGACCTCCTACAATTGCTGGGGAGGAGATAAAGAGATGGGGAGAAGAGAGAGTGAAGGGAAGGGGCAGGATGAGGAAGGGAGTCTAAACAAGGGGATACATGGATAAAAAACATGATTTTATTCATAAAAATAAATAAATATTCTTATACACTCTTTTGAATGGCTTAATTTCTTAAAAATCAGTATTTACAGATACACACTGTTGGAAAAGGTTTTGGTTTGGACTTAGGGCCTGAATTAAAGGTTTAGTTTTATTTTTAGTATTGTTTAGCATTAAATAATTATATATGTTTATATTATTTTATGTTGATTGACTTAAGGCTCAGGCATATAATTTGATAGCACTTGTTTTTAATTTAACTTATCTTGGTTATTCATGTGGCTTAGTATTTTTTATAGTAGTATTTCAGTTTTGTGTGTGTGTGTCTGTTTTTTTTCTTTTTTTTCTTTTTTTTTTTTGTCTGTGGTGGCTCTCTTTGGCGGCTCTCTGTCTGGCTTCTATCTGTGCTCTGAGATGTTCCTGAATTTTCTTAGCTTGATAGCCCCACCCACAATTCCTGTTTGCCTTTGGCCAATGAGCTTTTTACTAAACCCATAGGTAGGACAAATATGTACATTACCAGAATTATGCCTATAGCTGCAAGGTTAAAAAAACACAAAAACATCTCAAAACAAATACAGATGCCAGATACAAATGCCAAAGTCACCAAAACTACCAAAAAATATATAAGAAAATACTACTCTAAAAAAAAATACCAAACCACATGACTAAACAAAATAAATTAAATTCAAATAAAAATGTTAACAAATTATATGCCTAAGGCCCTAAGTCAAGCAGCATAAAAATAGTGCAAACATCTATATAATTCTATAAAACTACATATTTTTCTATAAAACTATAAGTCAAAACCATAAAAATAAACTAAAAATCCAACCAAAAGCCTATTACAACAACATACACATATATAAGTGTATAGATATACAACTCACCATCTCCTACAAAGTAGTTTAAAAGTACAAATTTCTGAGATTACTTTAAGATAAGTACCACATACCCAAAAGAAGAAAGGAAGGAAGGAAGACAGAGCGAGGGTGAGATAGAAATGTCAGTAGGCATTATGTGAACTCCATTAAGTATGGTACAAATAAAAATTCTACTGGATTCTGATAACACATCAATTCTGTCTTTGATCTGAGAAGTCTTTTAAGCATTCAATGCTATTTGAATGTGACTTCAAAGAACAAATGAGATTTCAATAAAGGAATTGAAGGGATAGATAGTTCAAACTCCTGAAGAGAAGCAACTTACATAGAGAAATCAAGGTAGGTTAGCCTGGATGCAGAAAAGCAGAACCTTTCATGGGTAATGGCTGACTACTTTATTAGATAGTTAAGACACGATCACTGGGTTTTTCACACGTTAGGTTCCTATAGAAGAAATGGGGAGATTAGGTATTTGTCCTGAAGGTTGGTTTAAAAAGTCAGATAGACCTGGGATTGACAACAGAATAGCTAATTAACAAATATCTCCATTTTATTCTCAAATGAGATTAGTAATCAGTTCCTAAGAAATGTAAGTGAGATGTGAGACAGTGTATGTAGAATGTCCACCCACAGTCTTCACGTACTTTTTGCCATTGGAAAGTAATAGGATGTCAAAAGATTTGAATATACATGTTTATTAATTGATCATTTGCTCTGTGACAAGCAATTGACAAGTGGTAGTTTATCAGAGATTAGGGAAGCAAATCTCTTGCAGTAACACAGCTAGAACCAATATTTATTTGAACACTAAAACCAGTGCAAGAGCTTCAGGAGTATGGTACATGGTCATCTTACCCACAACACCACTCTCTCGCTGTGTGACAGCATCAACAGCAAATTCTTTTCTCCAGTTCTTCTTCATGTGTGAAATGGAGATTATCTCTCATAAAAACAAGTCATCTCTCCAGCAAGGCCTTATTTATAAAAAAAAAAAAAAAGGTATGGTAGACCACACTTGCCTCCCTCAGCTCTCCTACATCTACCCTGATGACTTCTGCTCTAATCAACTAACTCCAAGCCTAGTGATGTTGGAAAATCATTTGACCAATCTCTAACCCTCACTTCTCCTTTCTATTGCATCTAGCCAATTGCAAAACATTATTGTGAGGATAAAATTAAATGATGTGTGTAGAAGTGCACTGTAAATTCAAATTACATAACCTTTAGATTTTATAGTGTAAAGTATACAAAACATAAATTGCTCTAATAGAAGGTAGAGAATATCTATTTCTATGGAAGAATATTAATCCTAGAATTTTGTTACCTCAAAATTCTCCATTCCAGTGACTGGGGTATTTTTTTCCTCAAATTTGCATGGATTAACTAGCCTCAAAGCCTCTAAGAATGTTATAGTGTGTTTCAGTGGTAGAGGGTCTGTCTAACATGAGGACTTGCCAACATGCTCAAACCTTGAGTTTCTCTTCCCAGGAACAGGGTTGGGGTATCCCAAGAGTTTCATTTATTTCTAACCTCTGACATCAGGCCTACTGTAACAACTTTGGGCATTGCCATATAACTGATAGGATAAAAGCAGAGCCCAATAACACAAAGTTAGTGACACTCATTAAAAAATAAATAAGAAAGATCTGAATTAGGAAACATCACACTGTTGTGATTAGCAAAGCAGTGACTTGGCCTATTCTTTGACCATGTTCATTGAACATTCATTGCAAGCCAAGCACAGTGATGTATTGGAGATACAGGGATGAATAAGATACAGCCTCTGGTCCGTGTAAATAGGGCAGTCACAATGCCCTGAACTCTTTGAGAAGATAAAACTCTTCTACTTTGCACAGTTCAATAGGCAAGCAACCTTTGAGTTGTGCATTTAAAGATGTGGCCAAGTGGAAAACTAATATATATACAAAGGTCCTGTCCTGGAATGCTGTCACATGACAGGACATGGTTCAGAAGCTGCACTTGTTTGCATACAGCCTTCTCAGCTTTCATCACATCTACATGCTGTAATCTCATAGTGACTTCACTATTTCCATTAAATAAGCTCACATTTTTAAACTTAAGTAAATCTACTTACAAACGAAAATTCAAATTATTGCACTAATTATAGTTACATCTTTCAAAATTAATGTATAATTTCATAAATACAAATAATAAATAAAAACATTCATGTTACACTATTAAAAATTATTTCTTTTAGAGTCCTTGTAAGAATTAAAACAAATTCATGTGGGGCTGTTAAGAGCACTTGCTGTTCTTGCAAAGGGCTCAGGTTCACTTCCTAGCACCTACATGGCTATTCATAAACCATTTGTAACTCCAGTTGCACTAGATCAGACTCTCTCTTTTGGCTATTCTCCAACACTGCAGGTAGTACACAGACACACAAGCAAACAAAAAACCCATACACATAAAATGATGAAAAAACAAAATTTAAAAATAAGTCTATGCATGGGCTGGTAATATGGCTCAGTGGTAAGATTATTTGCCTGGAATATGCAAGTCTCTGGGTTTGATCTGCAGAATGGCCCAAAAAATTAAATACATATGTAATAAAAATTTAATGTATACATGTTTAACTTGGATCCTTTAGGAAGCAAAATAATAAATGTTATCAAGGCCTCACAAAAAAATAATAATAATACTTTGTTGGTCACCAGTGATGTGCATTTTCACACTCTGCATGTCAATAGTTGTGAGAGCAGCAAATTCAAGTGTTGACGTACCTGGCAGGGTTGCACAATGTTTAGTCTAAATCAGCAGTTCTCGATCTGCAGGTAGAGACCCCTTGACAAACCCATATCTCCAAAAATATTTATATTGTAATTCATAATACTATCAAAAGTAGAGTTCTGAAATAGCAACAAAAATAATTTTATGGTTGGGAGTCACCACAACATGAAGAACTATATTAAAGGGTCACCGTGTTAAGAAGGTTGAGGATCGCTGGTCTAGATGGAATCTTAACAGGCATACGATCTAATTACCATCACTTTACTGTGTTATTTATTAGTATCAAGAGAAAGTATTTTGTCCAAGATGTCAAAGATAAATCTAGAATTAGACACTTCACTCTTTCAAATTATGGTTAATTCCTACACAATATAGGAGTAGATTTCTCTTTCAATACTTAATGATTCTGATAAATAAATTGATATATTTTAAATGTTAGCCTGAAGGAAAAAAAAATGGTTTAATGTGCTCTGTGCTCTGGAAATGACATTAATAATTGTAAATAACACTAATCAAACCCCCAATTTTATTTGATATCTCCATTAATATACTGACTAAAGACTTTTCTTTAAATGAATAATAAAACTTCTAAAAAAGCATTATGAAGACAATCTGGGTTCATCTCAGCAGTGAAAAATACCACCAAAACAAGAAAGAATTAAAATTAAGCAAAGATAGAAATAAAGCAAAACATTCTACTTCTCCCTTCTCCCAGCATAAATGAAGGGAGACCACAGTAGGATGAATCCTTAGGGTAGAAAAAATAATAATTCAAGGATAAACAGGTATTGAATTACCAAAACAATGACAGCAGAAATGAAGTAGCCTACAGGCTGAGCTGTGAGGAAAACAAACACAGATAATGGAGATTCAGGACAAAGTAGGCTGGGCATAGATTCCAGGTGACAGTGAAATCCGGGGACTCTTGGCAGGCCTCCAGAAGAAATTAGGCTATGTGGACAACCCTTCCGTAAAGTGTCAGGGCCTCTCTTGGGTGATTAAATGAGTAAACCTCTCTGGACTTGAACTCCAGTAGTAGCTGAGGGCTGTGCTCCTGGGCAGCTTACTTGAGTGGGTGTGTGGCCATCCAGGGACCCTCACTTCCTATCTCCATATCACTCCTGTGACAGCCCAGGTAAGCAATAGGGGCATCTTTGTAATAAGCCAGACTGGAAAAGGGGGCCTACAAATACTACATTATTTCATAAACTACCATACCCATTCTGTTTTTTAAAAATTACCTTTCAGTTTCAGAAGCCCTGAGTTGTGCCATCCTATTACAGTCTAGTTTATTATTAACCTGCAAAGTTATCGCAACTTCTTTCATTGGTCTGCTGAAAGGATTAAGGAAGAATACCTCTCCCCAGGTTATTGGTCATCTAAATCATGTGAGAAGCATCGTAAGCAATGGAAGAGACAAACAATTTAAAAAATACACATACATACATACATACATACATACATACATACATAAATACATATGTCCTCTTTCAAGGCCTTATATCTGAGGGTTTATACTAAACACATCCAAAAAGGCCACATGACATATTTCTCAGCTCCTCTCCTGGTGAGCAACCTCTGCTTAAAGCATCTAGCTCAATTATCATGGAATAAATGTCAGCTCTCTTTTCTGCTTGTCTTGTTTCCATTTGGGACACTGTGGGTTAGCTATCATTATTCTTCATTTTATTTCTTTTCATCTGAAGGACATCTGTCCAAATGTTAGCTTCTATGCTCCTCAATTCTCCCTATTTTAAAGCATAAAATAAAAAGATTTCATTAACTTATGCTATTTACTTTTTAAGTGGATTTTTCAGTAGGACTTTTCTGCCAGTTTTTCATCATAACTCCCATGAAGACACCCTAACTTCTCATTTCTCCACTGCTGGCCTAATGCTTTACACTGTCCCCATGTTCTACCAGCTTTCCTGATCTCCTTGTGTCTAAGCTGTCTGTCCTTTAGACTGTTGACAAAAGAATCCTCCAAGGAGGCAGTCATAGAAAGTCCCCTCTTACCTAATTCCCTCCTGTCTTTTTTCCTTTCTTGATAGTTGCAGCTTTTACAACAGGAAGCAAGAAAATTTGAAGATAAAGGTGGCTAATCATGCATTACAGATAGCAGAAACTCATAGGTTCAAAGTCCTATGCAAGGCTACCTACATGCATGTGCAGTACACAGGGAGGTCAAGATGTACATCATGGGCATATTTACATAGGTTTATATGTCTCATCAATCAGAGAGTTGAGGAAGGAGAATAGGCTTCATTTCATTATGCACCTTAAATAGAATAACAGCTTTCTAAGTGCTGTAGACTAATTCTCTCTCTCTCTCTCTCTCTCTCTCTCTCTCTCTCTCTCTCTCTCTCTCTCTCTCACACACACACACACACACACACACACACACACACACACACAACTCCACATGTTAAAGTCCATTGTGAGTACATCTGGACAATCTTGAGACTAAGTGAGGCCATAACACCAGTCCCCTTAATGGACCAGGATTATATTCTTATAAAAAGTGAAAAGAGATACCAGAAGTGCTCACAGAAAAGGACACATCAAGAAGGTGGGCCAATTACAAACCAAAATAGGGCCTTTTTGCCAGCACCAAGCTCTTGAACCCCATCACCCAGAACTATGATAAAATCAACTCAGTGTTTAAGTACCTCCCTTGGGTGTTGTTCACCAGCCATAGCAGGCTAGCACACTAAATAATAGCACTTGTGTTTATCACAAAGCTTTCTGCATCTCCTGAAGCAGGACTAGGGGAATGACACAGCCTGATCCTCGTTCTTAGTGTATTCTGTTACCTCCTGTGTCCAAACAAACCTTCCTCCATCCCAAAAAAGTGGGGGAGGGGAGGTGTGCTACATGTCAATGCCCTTCTCTGTATTTGCATTTGCATGAAGAACAAATTCTTGAATCAGAGGTCTACTATCTGTTTAAGAAACATCTTTCTATGGATACATAAATAGCAAATGTGCAGCCATGCTTCCAACCCAAGGAGTCTATCTCTAAAATCTACACACTTGGATTAGAATCCAGCTTCCTTGAAGAATCTCACCAAAGTGGCATATATAAAGAAATCATGAAGCTTGGATGAAAGCATGGGCAAAAATTGAGTATAACCATACAGTCGGACAAGAAATAAGCAAACAAAAAATGGACACTTGAACTTAAATTTGCATAAAACAGCCACAAAGATTAAAAAAAAAAAAAAAAAAAAGATCAGGCACCTACAGCATCATCTAAAGCTGGATTTTAAGTAATTCACAGATGTAGTGTTTGTTTTTATTTCCTTTTCAGCAAGATCAGATCTAACTTTCTCTCTTACCTTTACAATAAGCATCTGTTTGGGATTTCTTAAGTTCCCGAGGCTAGCACTGGAGTCAGGAATTAGCTGATGCATGGGTGGGATGGCCACGTGCTTGCCTCTCTGCTCCCCTTCAGCTGTCTCCAGGCTGTTAAGGTTACTGCTGACTGTGCTGGCAGAAAGAAAACTGTGTCAGGTTCTGCTTTATTCCAGACCAAGGAGAAAATGTAAAGAAGTGGGATCGAATCCACTTGCTGCTTCCTGGGGGTTTTTATTGTTTTATTTTTTTGTTTGTTTTTTAATATACAGAAATCTTTCTTTTCCTAAAGCTTTGAGTTTCTGAAAGCCCAGAAAGACATGAGTCATGTCTTCATGGTTTGATCATATTTTTAATGTTTCTGAGGATTCAAGTTGCTTAATTAGTTGTTTTCCTCCTATGTGGCTGTTAAATAAATGGCTATGAGTAAGATTCTTACTTGTTGCTTGCTTGTAGCTCATGCAAAAATTAAGTTTATTTTTCATTTTACAACATGCCCAACAAAGAGACAAATTTACCTGTCACTGATTTTGTTTTCCTGAATATTTGACAAAGGAGAGGAAGTAAATGGCAACACTTACTTTTCAGAATTTAGGGATGGGCATCTGTTTTCCATCATTTCTGATTATCAGGCCCAAACTCAAAACTTCTTTTTATCCCAGGTCTTTTCATGCTGTTTTTAAAAAGTAACCTAACCCTAACCTTGCTTAGCCTTGATGCGGGGTATGGGGGGATTGCTTCAACTTGATATGCCAGACTGTATTCACTCCCCATCGGAGGTCTTGTTCTCTTTAAGGAGAGAATGGAGGGTATGGGAAGAAGCTGAGGTATAAGGGGAAGGAGAGAAGGGAAGGGAAACTGAGGTTGATATGCAAAATAAAACTATTAAATAAAAGAAATAAATTTGATGAAGGGCAGTTTTTCCCTTTTGAAATACTTTTTATTCTTTGCTAATTCCATACCCATATGCAATGTATTACAGTCATATCCACCTTCTTTCTCCAATTTTACATCTTTTATGATTTTTTTACAATTTACTGAGTCTAATTTGAACAATCTGTATTCATGTAGGGCCATCCACTAGAGAACGGGAAACCTATGAGAGGCCATAATCCTGAACAAAACTGATTCTCCTACCCTCAGCATCCTTCAACTGTTACAATTTCCTGTTAGAGATAGGGTCCTATAAGCCCTTTCCCATACACATTGAAATGTTGATTGTCAGGTCTTGTGTGTGTCATGGTCTCTGTGTGTACATGAATCCAGTGCAGTGGTCCTGTTACACCCAGACAACACTACTTTGTAACAGTCTTCACTAACCACTGGCTTGCAATCTTTTTGCAATATTTTATGCACCTTAGAAAAGGGGTGAACACATCATAGTCACTTATTCTAAGAACATTGGTAAGTTTTGAGCCTCTGTGTTAACTACACAGATAGCCACAGTCCACTGAAATAAGGGACATCTCTCATGAGAGGTGAATGCTGCACTAATCTACAGATACAGTGAAAGTTTAGGGGGCATATTTATGCTATGTCTACTTGGCAGAATAACAGCAGTAAGTTCTTCCCAAGGGCCGGGACTCTTAATATTTTATTAGGAAAGGATGGAGTACTGATACTTCAATACACCAAGTAACACAATATCAACAAAAACTTGCTTCCAAACACAGAAATGCATAAGGCAGAATTTGAAATTAGAACCAAAAACTAGAAAAGATTCACGACTGGTACAAGCCAGTAGCAAGTGCACTAAGATAACTAAGAGGGTGACAGAGATCCTGGGAAGCTAGTCCACTAATAACCTTAGAAATGTTTGAGTTTTACTTTTCAATCCTCTGACTAAAACCTGATCAATCCAGTGTCATTAAAATTAGAAGGGGTAAGATAATTAAAACTATCTACTTACTTATATTTTCTCCATAAGAAATAAAACTTGCATGAATGTTTGAAAAGGCGAGTTTCCTTTGCATTTTTTTTTTTTTTTTTTGTGGTTTAGAAATCAAGTGTCACCAGGAAGTGGTCCATATATTTAATCCCAGCACTCTGGAGGCAGAGGTGGATGAGTCTCTACAAGTTCAAGGCCAGCCTGGTCTAAAAAGCAAGCTCCAGGACAGCTAAGGTTACATAGAGAAACAATGTTTTAAAAACCAAAACAAAACAAAAGTAAATCAAGCCTTAATCCTTCACTGAGATGCAGAAAGCATGGGAGGTGTGGCTTGCTCAGGGAACACAGGGTCCTCAGTCAGGCTGGCTGTGTTAGACAACACAGAACACTGACTTCACTTGTAGTGAAATTAGGTTCTTACCTTGTAAATAATTGTCCCACCTACTGCCTTAATAAAAATGCTGATTAGCTGAAGGCAGATAGGAAGTGTGAGCAGAGATATCAGACTGGGAAAACTCTGGGAACAGGAAGAGCAGAGCAGAGAAAACCAGAGAGATGCCAGATAAGACGCCAGCAGAAGCAGAGGAAAGAAATTGAACTGCTGCTCTAAGAAAGGTACCAAGCCACATGGCTAAACAAGATAAGAATCATAGGTTAGATGAAAAATTAAGAGTTAGCAAATTATATGCCTGGGCTTCAGGTCAATTAGCAAGCAGAGTGTAATTAATATAAGCATCTGTGTGATTCTGTGGGACTGTAGGTCAGCAGGACTGTGAATCTGTGGGTCTAGACCATGGGCTGGACAGGCTCCAAACTTCCTACTACACTCCCTGTGCAGGAAGATCATTACAATGCCTGTTCCTACCATGCAAGCAAATATCGTCAAATATATAGATGCTTCTAATTCCTGTTTGGTTTTTTTTTTGTTAAGAATATGCCATCAATTTTATAACTAATAAATACATTCAACAAGATTTCAAGAAATAAGAAAAATATAAAAATTAGTAGTATTTTTATACATTTGCATGGGACAATGTAAAAGTACAAGTTTTAATAACATAAAAAGATTAAAATACTTCATAACAAATTCAACTACAGTAGTACCAGATGAAGTCTGTGAAAACTACCAAACACCATGAAATGTATTTTCAACTATACAACAATTGTTCATGGATTCGAAGAGTTAAAATTAATAAAATGGCAATATACCTCACTAATCTGAAGATTAGGTTTGATTTCTATCAGAAGTATACCTGAACCTGCCTAAAAACATTACATAAAAATAAAAGAACAAGCAAGAAAGGAAGACAAGAAAAGAAAATGAAGAGAGAAGGAGAGGAGAATGTTACAAGTTGGTTCTAAAATCCACATGGAGACAGGAAGACAGGGAGACAGGAAAACTAAAGAAAAATAGGAGAATCTGTACTTCCCACACTCTGTATTTAATTTAACCAAGCAACGGTAATCAAGACAGCACTTCACTGGTCCAAGGGCAGATATACAAATCAGCAGATGAGTGCTGTAAGTCAAGTAAGAGAATCATATGTTTTCTATTAACCTATCTTCAACAAAAATGAAATCTTTTAATAATCAGAAAATGATTCTTTCAAGCAATGATTCTTGAATAGGTGGGCACTCTGAGAAAAAATAAACCTGGGTGCTTATCTCATATTGCACATTAAAAAATTAGCCCAGAGTTTATCAGAGACCAAAATGTAAGTGTTAACAATATGAGACTGAGAAAAATTCATAAAGATAAATTCCTGTGACCTGGAATTTGGCAAAGAACTTTTAGCTATGAGGCCAAAAGGACTAGCCACAAAAGAAAAAAGTAACTATTATGAGCTTTTTCAAATACTGACAATTTATGCTTTCACACAGATGGTAGAAACAAGTTTTAAGCCCTATATGTAATAAGCAATGCATGCCCATTATACAGAAATAACTTACAACAACCAGGACTCAGTTTCCCCTTCTTCCTCTCCTCACAGTCTCTCCTCCCATCCCTCTTCTGTTCCCACTCACACTCCCAATGCATTCCTCTGTTCCTGTTTTAAAAAGGGCAGGACTCCTATGCATATCAACAAAACATGGCATATCAAGTAGCAGTAAGACCCGTGTATCAAGGCCGGGTCGGTGACCCAGTATCAGGAGTAGGGTTTCAAAATCCAGCAAGAGTCAGAGACAGCCCCTGTTGCCACTGCTAGGAGTCCCACAAGAGGACCAACCTACACAGCTGTCACATCTATGCAGAATGCAGTCCCAGGCAGGCTCTCTAATTCTTAGTTCAGTCTCTGTGAGACCTAATTAGCCCAGGTTAGTTGATTCTGTGGATTTTCTTAGGGTGTCCTTGGCCCTTCTGACTCCTACAATTCTTTCTACTTCTTCTGCAGGATTTCCCGGAGCTCCACCTACTGTTTACTGTGGGTCTCTGCATCTAAACAGGCATTTCTCAAGTGAAGAAAATTTTATATAGACAAGTACTCTTGGGTAGGAAATATATAAGCTTTTGGTAGTATTGCCATTTTTTACTATGTTGATCCTACCTATCTAGGAACATGGGAGATCTTTCCATTTTCTGATGTCCTCTTCAATTTCTTTCTTCAGTGATTCAAAGTTTTTGTCAAACTGATCTGTTACTTCTTTTGTTATAGTTATACCAAGGTATTTAATGCCATTTGCATCTATTACAAGGGGTGATGTTTTCCTTATTTCTTTTACAGCCTTTTTATCCTTAGTATATAGAAGGGCAAAAGCAGTCTACAGATTCAATGCAATTCCCATCAAAATCCCAACACAATTTTTATAGACCTTGAAAGAACAATACTCAGTTTTATTTGGAATAACAGGAAAGCCAGGATTGCCAAAAGCAGTTTTTCTCAACAAGAGAACCTAAGGAGGCATCACCATTCCCAACTTCAAGCTATACTATAGAGCTACAGTGATAAAAA